>VXAB01006694.1:736076-756888 GCA_013399175.1 Odontophorus gujanensis | reverse complement strand
TTATAATATTATTATCTGTATATATTATATAAGTATATATTTTATATATTATATAAATATATAAGTATATATTTACCTTATATAAGATGTTGTTACTGGTTAAGAAGGGTCACATAATTTTAAATATTTAAAATATGTTCCTTACAAAAAATTGTTAATATACTCTGGGCAGATTTGGCCACTACCTTAACTTACACCACTGATGTTAAAGAAAGCTTAAATGGGAAAAAATAACAAAGAAACCCCTGAAAACAACAGCATGAGGAAGTGTATCAGCTCTTTAATAAGGCAAAAACAGAAAGTCATGTTATTTGCTGCTGGTGAGCTGTGAACTTTGTATACTGCATTTCCTCAGGCAACCACAGCTGACCTGCATAAGGATTGTTTCAGTGGATCGTGCTATTTGTGTAGACATATTAGAACATTTTAGCAATCTCAAGAACTGCAATTTCAGTTTAGGATTTGGTGAAGTATATAATGTAAAGTGATGACTTCAGAGTAAATACAATATAGTGCAAGAAACTCAGTCAGTGATTTGAAATTGATATGTTTCTCATGTTCATTTCTATGCAAAAAATGTATTTGATCCCAAGTGTAGAAATTTAAAAGAAACACAACTACGTGGCCATCAAGCAAAGAAATGCAGGGGGGAAAGTCAAGATCTCTGTTGCAGAGAACAAGTGTATGCACTGTGGAACAAGTGACAAATCCTGGAGAGAAAAGCAATATACTAAAAGTATTTTTTCAGATATGTAACATCAAGGTAATGGTTGTAGAATGAGAAGGAAATAAGAACTAAAGAGAGAAAATTGAGCATTAATGCAGACCCTCGTCTTTCTAATTTTTAAAATGCATTTATTTTTATTTTCTGTGTTCACTCTGCAGATGCCAGTACAGATCACTGTGTGCTAATTATGCAAAAACAGTTAGATGTAGGAAAATGGCTTAGACTTGATTTGATTTTCAATTCTGACTGAACAAAAGGAGGCAATGTACAGCTCCCTTCCCATATACACATATGTTAGCCTGTGTATTTTTAGGTTGAAATCCTCTTTATTTAGGCTTTAAATATTGCCCCCATAGCTAGAAAACTTACAAAATCCTTTGGATATTTTCCAAAGGAAAAAAAAAGAGAAAAAATTGTTGACGAACTTGAAGTTCAGATATCTATTTTTTTGGGTTGAGATAAAGTGCAGTTGGCTCATTTTGATACATTTCAGAAAATATTTTAAGGCAATTTAACTAATTAGGAATCTCAGTTTTATTCACAGCTCATATGATTTTGGATCCAAAATTATTTAGGTGATAGAACGCTCTGCTTCACTTACTTTTTTGTGTGTCTGTTAAGTAATTTATTTTAAAGTATTAACTTCTGTGCACATCTCAAAGTTGATTAGATATTGCCTGGCAAGAGTTAAAGTATGAGGTTTTTTACTGACTGATACACTCTGCCATAAATAAGTTGCAGCCTTTAGTTGGCCTAGAGACGTCTCAGGAAAACCATATCTCCAGTTCTCCATGTCTCTTTTTGTATTGATTTTATTGTAAATGCAGCAATTTGAAATAGGATGACTTTTTTGGTTCCCCAATGCATGTACTATTTCTTACCATTAGTAGTTCCAAGTGGAAAACAGCCAAACGAATTTCCTTGGGAGGAGGAAGTGGGGAGGACAAATACTATGCCTGTGCTAAATATTCAGTAGGAAGGAGCTATCCGTATAATATGCAACATGAAAAGTATAGTGAGTATTAAAATCTATGCTTGGAAAAAATAGAGTGGATTGAAAGTTAGAGATGGGTCTGTTTTTACAAAAGCAGTAAATAACATTTCAGAATTATTTTCCTTCATTTTTTTCATTTCAGTGTGTATCATATGAGTTTTGATAATTTTGTTCCTGTGAAAATCACCCTACTTTTTGCAAAGCTGACGTTACCAAACACCTAGAATTTAATTTTGGAGAATTTGCATTAAGGATGCATGGCCTGAAAGGGGCAAAATCACACACGAGCTCAGGAAGGTACACCTATAAATTCTTCAGGGAATTTAAAGAACAGAATTGCACCCAAAGAGGTGTTTTCCTAGAATGTCACTTCTCTTTCTCAACATAAATTCATTTCAGGCACAAGATACATGCAGTACAAATCAGATTATACAATGTGAATGTCTGGAATATTCCACAAGGTGCATTTCACTGAAGTTTTTTTTTTTTTTCTCTTCTAAATACTGAGGATGTATTAAGATAATTGCAATAGTCTAATTAGACTTTCTCCTAAAAATGACTTGTCTACTAGTGGTTTAATAGATGAAGGATTTTAAAGGGGTTATAGAGAACCAGTTACAGTAATCAGAGAAGAAAAAGTGCTGAAGGTATCATGAAGGCTCATAATTAAACTGAAGCTTACAGCTCAATTAAATCTGAGCATCATTATGCATAAAACATCAGTGGGCATCAAGAGTCCAATAAAAAGAGATGCTATCAGTGTTAACAGCCAAAAGGTAAGACATAATATGTATTGGACCAAGACTTCCAGATATAGCCAGGCAAAATTGTGAATAAATGTGAAGTACAATCTAGGCCATGTCTACTAAGTTGATTAATATATGTTTGGCGTTGGAGATAAAACAACTACAAGACATAACATTGAGCTCAGTTGTATGCAAGCCACGATAGATTAGTTCTGAAGAGGGGAAGTACAGGAGTGATTTATCTGGTACAAACAGGACAGGCAATGCCTTTGACTGTGAAAACATCACTTATATCATCCAGTCTTGTGCAGTATTTGTTGCTTTTAGATGTGGACATACCGACCTTCGTTTGGATTCTCATTTCACTTTTATAGCTATATAATTTGGCAGTGCTTCCTATTTCAAGATCCCTATAATCACGTAACTCCTTTGTAAATATGCTGCAAATACTTTATAAATAAGCAGTAATGGAGCAATCAAGCAGATGACTTGGACTGTGAGTACATTTCCAAGCTCAAAGCAGCTTTCTCAGCACAGACCTTTTCCTGGTAGCAGTTAGATTGCGTCAAATTGATGAACACCTTACAAGATGTTTTCTTTTATGTAATAAAGAGAACTGGAGGCTTAAACCCACCAAAACTGTTGTGGAAATCTTTGTAGCAGAGTTGAATCAAAAGTTCAGGGGACTGCAACTAGAAATATTCAAGTATTTTTCTTTCAGTTACTGGTGGTGGTGTTTTTTAACACAAGTACACCATGCATGCAGCTACATATTAATTGTCTGGGCAATCTGTGCTTTAGTGATGGGATACTGAAGCTAGTAAGTGGTAGTAGAAGGATTCTAGAGGTGGTGGTGGATGAATGAAGAAGTCTTGACCTGTTTTACCAAGACATTATGTGATTTAAAGACATTGGTGGAAGAATACGTGTGGATTCTCTTGTGCTTTCTATTTGAAGCTGTGTACAATCTCCTATTCTTCCTCTGTACTATGATGCTGCCTGGATTGGTACCTGAAGAAACTTCCAGGTTCAGCTTGGATGTATGATGTTGGAAAGAAAACATCCTTGTTTATTATAGAGGGAGAATAATCTGTACGTTATATGAATGCAAGTCTGAATGCTAACACCCTTGGGTCCAAGTTTTTCCTGTACATTCATAATGTTTTTGCAATTGTCACTCTCTTCCTGGGGAGTACTTGGTATTGTTTATTGGTTTATTGATTATTATAGTTTATTGGTATAGTTTACATTATTTATGTATTCAGTAAGATGGCATCTTGCAGAGACTAGAATCCCAACTCCATGCATCTATTTCATCAAAGACTCTGCAATGAATGCCCACATATGTGCTCTGTCGCAAATGTGAAATAATTTGTTTTAGTTTAGCATGCAGAGAAAGCGCAGTGAACAAATTTGAATTTGACCTGTCTGGTTAGTTTATGTGAATGAAATTGTTCCTTTCTGGCAGTAGTTAGGTTATATTGTGAAATCAGTAACGAAGTGTGTATGTCACATTAGAAAAATAACATAATTTATCCATTTTAGAGCACTCAGTATTTTGTTTTTGTTTTATACTTTTTACAATATTAGCATATTAAATTAAGTAGCACTAACTAAAATTATAATCATTATAATTCGTATTTCAATAAACATTCCAACATTCCAGAGATGGTGGTAGTAATACAGGTACATTTCCATAAATGAGTAATTTCTTTTCTACAGTTTGAAGTGGTGATAGGAGCACCATGGGATGAAAGAAGTTAGCAACTGTGATGTGCTCAGCAGAAGGAGTGAAGATCTCACTGTCCTCTCAGAGCTGGCTCCAGGGTTGGGTTATTCACCTTGTGATAAGATTAAACAAAATTTGTGATCATTTCAGATACATATCTCTGGTGGCCAGGCAGGAAAAAAAAAAAAAAAAGAAAAAAGAAAAAAAGAAGAGATTATTTCTGTAAATTCTGGATATTTTCCAGTGAGTAGAGGAGGTACTAAAAATAACCCATTATGATTCTGGATCCACAAAATGCACCAGAAAATCCTTCAAACTTTGTGATGGAAAGTATTTCTATCTAGGATCATTACAAGATGCTCAGAACATCTCCCCAAGTCACTGCACCTGTGCTGAAGTTGTTTATTGCTTCATTTAGGTTGGCTATTGGATTTGCTGTGCCACTTGGTGAAAACATCCAAAAAAAGCTATGACAAGGATGAATTTGGCCCTTGTCTGTTGTTCCTAGCATTTTGGTACATAACTGTCTGTACGATCACTCAGTTGTAAGTGTACAGGCACAGAAGTCTGTTGAGTTTGAGATATTTTATGTGAGCCCTTTATTCTTCCATTAAAAAATACATGGACCGTTAAATACAAGGTAAAACGTAACAAAATGTTAAGGGTCTCACTAAACCAACAAAACCAGGCAAATTCATAAATCCCATCATCTGTTGCCTTCGAGGTTGTTCAGTGTACACAGAGATACCTAATGTTTGGAACATTGTAATTCACTGACCTAAGTGAGCCAGCAAAAAATGAATAGCACAATATTTCATGTTGCTGTTTTTCTTCCTTCCCAGAAGATGCTGTCTGTAGCATGAAGAAGTTGCATTATAACAAAATAATATAAAAAGAAATTCCCTCCCCCGAAGCCAGTAGGTGTTCTTTTACAGCTGGGAGGCAGAAAACATATTGGTTGAAAACATTACAATATTTAAAAACCACATGGAGTTGTAAAAATTGGAATGAGTCCTCTAAATCTTCTATAAAATGGTTAATCAGTTGATCCTTAACAACTGCTATGTACAGTATGGAGAGCGCGTAATTCACAGCCGCAGGTTAAAGCAGTGTTCCCAAAGGATGGAGAGAACAGATTGGAAGACTGAAAAGAAAGGGGAGGGAGGCAGAAGGAAAGAAAGAATAAAAAAATAAGGCCTAAGTCTTCATTTACTGTTTTGTTTTTCCCAAATACTGTTCCATCTCATGACTCCGAATTAATCTTTTCCTCTCTTGATGAAAGTGGATAAATTTGGAGTGCACATTATTAAAGAGTTGCTTGCTACTTTTGTTGAGCCTAACAAGAAATTGTGCTGCCTTTCACAAAGTTTAAAATCGTGGACTTTACAGCAGTAAAGAAAGGAGATTTTTTTTTTTAACGACAGTCTTACAATAGTCGCACAACTCACCAGTGCATTCCAAAAATTTCATGCTGTCATCATAAAAATCTGACTTCAGCAGAATCTGTCTGGCACCAGACATAGCCCTCATGACCCTGAACTCACACACGATCCCTGGTGATCAGGAGAAGGAAAATACAGTAAAAATAGAGAAATATGTAAACTGCTTAAGTGACAGAAAAATACTCTCCAGAGGACGTCATTCATCTCTTTCCTGTCTTTCACAACTGTCAGAGGTACCGGCTCTCTGAACTTGTCTTTTGTTTTTGTTTAACAGGAAGCATAGGAGAATTTACTAGTCACTTGGAAAGTAAAATTAGCAAAGTCAGGTCAATCCCCTGTTCCAGCAGTCACAGCAGTGCATTTACTTTATCAGGAAGCACAGTGTAACCCTTTCTACTTTTGCTAGTGTTGGTAGTCATCAGACTTCTGCTTCCTAGGTGCTATTTAACAAGAAAACATGTCTCAAAGTAGACCAGCAAATAAGGTTTTTCTTAAACACAGAGAAACCCTAACAAGCAGATATCTATTACAAAAGTTCTTTAAATGAGCTTTTCCTTTTTAATTGATTCGTTTCTAGCATTACTATAAATGAAGTAGGGAGAAATTGATAGGATTCTTTGAAAGTTCAAAAGGATTCCAGGGAAATCATAATAAAGAAGTAAAGGATTTAACAGAGAATGGTTATTATTTTTGCCATATTGTGACATTTGATGTCTTTACCTCCAGCTTTTGAAATCAACCTGATAGGAGAGACTTCTTTTTGTCTCTCTTGATTAGAGAGATAAGGCTGAAAAAGCACATCTTAAATATGCTGATCCTAAAAGGATCCAAAGAACAATGAAAAATTTCAGCGCAGTACTGCTTTGAATAAATTACCATTGTTTTAAAGCTATTTAGTGTTTAATTCGTTATGCTTTTTGATACTACCATTTAGCAGTAGTAGACTCCCTGTGCTGTTTTCTGTAGTTGCCTTACAGCAGCAATGTGTTCTAGGGGTTGTCTTATGTCCCCACTTGCTCCCCTGTGACTGAGCTCTGTCTGGTTCTCGGGCTCCAGGTACCTCTTCTCTGAGGTCTTCCCTTTCCTCTCATGGGAAGCACTGCTGATAAGGTTGGCTTTCATGGAGCATTTCTGAGGCAGACAAAGTCAGACTTCCTTATGAGCGGCATAGATGGACCAATATGTGATTTCTATTAGTGAAAGTGCCTGAAAATGAAAGATCAATAAAGCCAAAGACTGGGAAACAGTGTAACAGTTCAGTTGGGCTAAAATCCTGCATTTTTGGGGGAAAAAAAGAAAAATCCCTCTTATCTCAAGAAAGTTGCTGTCTTTTTTGAGATTGGGCAGTATAGCTTTGATGGGATTTGCATGCATGTGAACAGTAACTGGAAGAGAGTCCATCAGGAAGAGACACCGTTTTTCATTAGTGATTCTGTTGCAAGATTGCTGTACTGTTTTCCTACCAAAGGAGGGAAAACGTGCCAGCAGTCAGCTCACTGCAGTCCTAAGCTGTCTTTCTGCCAGGAAGGTGTGTTCATAGCAAAAAGTCATTTCTTCCCATATAATGGATATCTCGGTGTACCAGCAGCTTGGAGAATGGGGCAATCTCAAAGGCAGATTTCCTGATATATAAAACCTTCATTAAAGCTATCAGACGCCCTGTACCCAAGCGTGCTGAGCATCAGTGAGTCCGCTCCCTCCTGACAGAAGTGTGCACGTCCTCATGTTTAATTGCAACAGTTTATAGGCCCACGTCTGCATCACTGCAGTGTTTAATGCTTTGTGAATATCAACAAATCGAGCTTCACAACATCCTGAGAGGTAATGTCAGGAAAGCATCACATAAATATTTTTCTCCCCTCTTGCAGTAGAACTTTCACTTCCCTCGCATACATCCTTTATGTTTGTTGAACTTGTATTTATTGGGCTAAGTTTTCTTAAACCAAAACAAAACAGTAATTTATCTAGTTTATTTCTTTCAAAATGGTGTTCTTAAAGTACATCTTGCGGATAGATTATCTGTTCCTCACAGCAAAGCCTCACAATGGGAGCCTAATAATTGCTCTTTTTCTAATTTCGCTAAATGAGTTATAATTATTTTATGTCTGTTTTATGGTTAATGAATAGTATTAACCTAAGTTCTAATTATAATATAGCTTTCAAAGAAATGTATGGACACTAAATTGATGGACTGCCAGCTTATGTAGGAGCATCACATAAAGCAGATATACAGCTAATAGTTGAAGGCGTAGCATGTTAAAATTCAGGGGCACAACTTGTTCATGAATAAGTATCAGGGTGTAAATTCATTTACTATCTTGTTTACTGGATCTAACAGAGAAGCACATGATTAATACATGTCGAAAGTACAGTTAAAGTTGAATGCCATATATGCTGATAGGATTTGGAAGTGTTGTTCAGAGTCTGAAAGTCAGGTTAGTCAACACTGTAATGGTAATGATAGACATTACATCTTCTGTGTTTTCCAGCGTTGTTATGTTTAGTGCCAGCATAGCTTACATAAAAACCCACCCCCCAAAAATTAAACAAACCAAGAGCACCAGAAAAAAAGGGAGAATTTCCTTTCCCAAAGGTGCTCCATCTCAGTTGGAGACCCTCAATATATACGACACGCACTGATCCCGGATTTAGGTTTGGAAAGTCACATGCAGACTTGCAGTTAAAGAGCGCTGTTTGAATTAGCTTCAGACTAAACAAATTAGATGTGTAAAACACCTGGCTCTTATCTGGCTAACAGCTAAACCTTGGGCTATGAGAACTAAATAAAACCTATGAGCCACTTCCTGGCCACTATGTGAGATTTTCCCTTCAGTTTATTTTTTAAGCCTCAGTGTCTGTTTCTTAATTCCTTAAAGGTCCGTGGATTCGTTCTGTTGTATGAAATCAAATATAAATTGTTTACCAGATTTAAAGGGGCAAGGAGATTATGCACTTTCTTATTTTTAATATTTCTCTCTCCTATCTGCAGTGGCCGGACAGAAATTTCAAGCAACAGTTCTTGGAAACCATATGGGGTTCAACCTGGGAGTTCTGCAAGGTAAGAGACCCACTGCGATGCCAGGATGGCTCTGCTCCTTCTGAGCTTTGGAATTATCCTCTTGTAAAAGTTTTCAGATTAGCTTAGTTTGATAATGCATCCCTGTTGCTAAAGGTGTCTACACTTATCTGGCAACAGAAAATATTTACTTTTCTAAAGGGCAGTGTAACCTTTGTTTCAAGGTGAGCAAAAGGTCATTGTAATTATTTGCTGTATTATTTGTGTCACATCTGAGTTACTACGAAGGCTAAATGTGCATTGCCCTTTATTAGGAAACTGCTTAACAAATCCTAATAAAACCATGTTTTCCATCCAGCACATACTTCATTGGGCTGCTGGTTGGTATGGCAGACTTCCATCGCTTAGGCTTTGACTGAGAGCACTGAAGTTGGCAGAAGGCTTTCCCAGGGATGAGTAGAGATGGGTTTGTTGGTGTGGCAGCCAGAGCCAGTTTTAAATATCTCATAGCTGGGAAAAGTGGAAATGTGGGGGTCAAGCCTTCCTGGTAAAGAGCTGCAGAGTAGCAGAATTGCATTAATACTGGAAACCTTATATCAAAGATGGCTCCATGGGAATGTTGCATTTCTTCTGCTAACCAAGGAGCAATCCCAACGCTTATGTTCCCATGCCTTTCCCAACAGGTACAAAAAAATATCACATCCTTTTCCAAGTCTTTTTTGCATCAGTAACAAACTGATGCTGCTCTTCAGTGGAAAAGCATGCAGATGAGATTGAGATTATTTTATCCCTGTGTTAAATGTGAAAGTGAAGAACAGGAGACCTGATTGATCCAGGAAAGAAACTGGAATTTGGTCAGGGAATGGGAATGACTCCTTTGCTGGCTGGAAATGTGCCATGTAATGTTTGACAGGTGGTCTACCCCTCTGTACCTAATGACCATATCCTCAGCAGGAGCTGGTAACAAAGGTGCTCTGAAGGGCAAAGTGCACGTAGAGACCAAGCTTGAATTTAAAGTAAAAAAACTTTTAATTGGGAAATATCCCAAAAGCAGCTTACTGTGATAGGCTGAGTGTAAATAACTAGCACCTTCCAAGTGAACCCTGTGATAGAGCATGATAGCCAGGAAGGGTTATTGTTCCACCACATCACTCATATGGTTTATATCTATATGGCAAAGTAGCATATATATGGATCTGGGTTTGCTTGATACATGGGCTACTCAGTGTGGGGTTTCATTTTTTATTTGTGTATATTTATGGCCACCAACTGAAGGAGCAGTGTTGGTTTGATAGATTATTCTCTCGTACTTCAGATACAACAGCACAAGTACAATGACAGCGAGGCCACTTGTCAGTGCCTGAATTACTATGCAAGTGGAAGAAATGATAGGCCTTTCCCCAAAATCAGCCTGGCTGCCAAAATACACCACTATATTGAGTCAGTCCTGTCTTTTCAGTAAATGGAGTTTGTTGTCTTTCTCTCAACAAGTTCCTTTTAACAACATCCGTTAAAAGTCATCAGAGAGAGGAGGGAGGTGGTAGCACATCACCAGCAGTCGCTGGGAAGCACTGGGTTTGCACAGACCTCGAGGGGTCAGGTGGGAGCATCGCTCTGAGGAAGCAATGGTGTGGGAAAAGGGAAGCAGAGGGATGGCTCTGGGTGACCTCCCAGCAGCAGAGCAGTGTGTGGGGCTGCACTGAGGGTTTTGCCTTGGCAGAGGTCCACCGTGGGGTAGGAGCCCGGGCTGGCTGCACGCAGGGGCTTTGTTCTGCTGCTAATGTGACAGGGGCTCAGCTGGAAGTGATGCCATTTTCCCTCCTCACTCAGGAGCAAGTCAGATTTCTGAAAACACCCAAGCCCTTGAAAACATATTTTGTTTGCGTTTTTCAAAAGGACTGCAGGCCAGAGAGAAGTCTCAGATCAGAAGTTTTCCTGTACAAATCCAGGGGAGTATTGTTAACCCACAGCATGGGTTTGGGGATGTGTCAATCTTCCAGCAGTACCACTCTTGCTAGGAAATGATAATTTACTGAGGTCAGTGGGTTAATGGGTTGGGCTATGTGCCACCAATTGGTAGCCATAAAATATATTTGGTCCTGTGACATACCTAAAAGGTTTTCAATAGAGGGAGGCTTGCAGTAAAATGTGTGATGAGTTGTTCTATTATTTTTCCGTGAGCATTTTGTTTTTTCAAAGATAAAGAAAAAGGAGACAAATTTGATGTTAGA
Source organism: Odontophorus gujanensis (assembly GCA_013399175.1). Taxonomy (NCBI): domain Eukaryota; kingdom Metazoa; phylum Chordata; class Aves; order Galliformes; family Odontophoridae; genus Odontophorus; species Odontophorus gujanensis. The sequence goes on along the minus strand of VXAB01006694.1, from coordinate 746,003 downwards.
AATCAAACAAAAAAGCTGGGTGGCTGTTATGTTGCAGATGTGCTTTTTATAGTTTAATATTTTTTGTGTGAAAAAGCAGTTGGGATTCTAAGCAGACATGATGTAGAGCAATTTAAAATTAATAGAGCACTTCAAATTTTTAGGAGCACTTTAAGTTAGAAGTGATCTTGGTTTTGGGCAGGCTCGGTGTACTTGGATGTAGAGTTATGAAAGAACTCTGAATATGCTGGAACACATTGATGTGAAAGCAAACACTGCTGTAACAGACTGGGGCAAAGGAACTTCTTTTGAAATGCTGCAAAACCAAATTCAAACAGCAAAATTTGTCTTGTTATATTCTTGCAGTACGTTTACTTGGCTTCTGTTATTCTCTTATTTTAAACATCCCCTGTGAGAAATTATTTAGATGCTTAGATAAACATCTTCAGAAAATACTTCGCTAAATGTGCAGAAATTCTCTCTTGTCCGTGCGTCCTCCTATGGGCTGTCTGTCTCTCTCATGGGGAAGGGGGCCATGGCTCAGCAGTGCAGAGCTATCTTCCAGCCCAGGGAAAGGAGCAGGGTGATGCAGAAGGAGACAAGCTCGTTCCTGAGGCTCTCAAGGGCCACATTGGTGAAACTGGACTAATGAATTATTTGCTAACTAAGTTGATGCTGGTGCTGCCTTGTGCCCTCCCTGCAGCCCAGCACTGTGTTTTCTGGGTGCTGCACAGCTGTCCAAAGTTACAGACGCTTTTCCTACCGAATCAGGCTAGCCAAAGTTTTGCTTCCTTTTCTTTGTATGTAGATATGTATATGTTTGCCATTATCAGCACCTGTAGAGCAGGAAAGAAATGGATTATTGGCAAAGGTAAAATTGCTCTGCTTATCAGTACCTGCTGTGAAATGTGATTCCCTGGAGGATCCTGCGCTGTAGCAGGGGATGCCCATGGGACTAAAGGATCTTCTACCTGTACTGGTGGGGATACTAACCCCAGACCTGCTTGGTCTATATCATTTTGTGCTGTATTTGATTAAGCCAGGTTGCCATCCAAATTCATCCCATTATCAAATTGTCCATGCAGATCAGTTGCTGCAGTTACAGCATCCATTCTGGTCCTCTAGAAACTGAGGAGCATCAGTCCCATGTGAAGCAGCTGGGTCCAGTGTCATCAGTTGGATGTAAATGGCACCAAGCAAGTGTGAGGGAGAAACTAGTGGCCCTGCTGAACCAGAGGGTTGGGCAGAAGAAGTAAGGGGAGTGTTTTTGCTTTCTTCTTTAAGCTCTCCCATATATTTCTGTACATGTGCAATGTTTTTTGTTGTCTAAACTCCAGTGGATAATTTAAGAAAAACTATATGAAATTACAAAGGCTGTTTCTCAGTGCTTTGTTTTGCATACACACGCTACAAATACATGACTTAAGATTTGCACATTTTTTCTTGCGTATATTAAAAATGACAACTAGATTTAAAGACAATTACATAGTGCTGTAGCTAAAACAAAGAAATGGACTGCGGGTCTCTTGCCCCTCTGAACTCGGAAATGCTTTGTTGATCAAACTTTACACAAAAACGTCTTCACCATTACATACCTTGAACTGCTTGACTTCTTTCCACTTCCTATACCGTAAACTGAAATGGTAAAGCTGCTGTTCATTGCCATAACACAAGTTCAGGACTTGGATGTGCTTGGTACCTCAGACTCTCTTTTTGTGCTGGTGGTGTAACTGGGAGTCTGAAAGGGTATAAAAAAGTGGTGATTATTGCGTGCGTTCCTCGCCTTCCAGCATCAGTCTCCTTCTCTAAAGGACAGTCGTTTAATAACAGGCTCTTATACTACCAAAGTACTTCTACATGAACAGTGGAAGATAATCAACATGGTGAGGGCTGTCTTTTTTGGTCTTCATGATAACGCTCCACTCAGGCCCTGGGACTGGACCAAGGTAAACTGACATAAGGATTAACTGACAATAGCAAAGGCTAATTTACAGAAACCACATGAGGAGTTCCCTAGTGCAGCCCAGATAACAAAAATATTATCAACACTGTTTACAGTGAAGTAAGTCAGTTTATTAGTTGGAGTGCTTCATTATGTATAAAAGATGCCAATGATAGTCTCCTAGTCAAAATAAACAGGCATAAAGTGTTCCGCATATACAGTTTGTAGAGAACGGTTACTTTGCTATTTATTTAATAATTGACCATAAATGGAGTCAAAGTGCAAAGGGAAAAAAAAAACCTAAAAAAAGCAGCACACTAAGGGCTTTTTGAAAGATTGATAAATAATGTGGAATCTCAATTAGGCTTTAGAAGGAATGCAGATATTAAAAATTTGGTCAAGAATCTAATTAGCTGGAGGTAATTAAACAGTCTCACACGGGGTCATTAATCTTTTCCACAGACCTTTGATGTTTTGCACACTGTCTTCTAGTCATTAATAAAATTCATAACACTCCTCTTTGTGGTGTTTTATCATCGTGTTTTTCTCTGTAAGAGCATAGAGCAAGTGTCATTGTATCACAAGGGCCTTACTTTAGTTAATTTCTTTTTTTTTTTTTTTCCTGCTTGTTAGACTTAACTCTTTATTGAACAAAACAATACTAATTTCAACCAGAAGTTGTAAGACAGATTTCAAATCCCTGATACGCTGTCCCTGATAGCTTTCAAAACACAGGCGGTAAGGAGCGAGCCAAATGTTTCTGACTCATCTGGTTAAACTGGAAACTTTCCTTCAGATCGAGTTCCTCTGTCCAGCTTTTAATTTCACAGCCTGGTTCATGTATTAGTCATATCAATTTCAGAAAAGAGCAGAGGGTTTTATTTTGCTTCCTTTCTTTACTTTGGGTTGCTCTTGATGGCAAGCCCCTCGGAGGCATAACCTGTAATGCGCGGTTAATTTTAGTGGCGAAACCAGAGAGCTCTTGAGGACAGCACTGGGATAGAAGTGAGGAATAATTATGAAAAAGAACTAAGGAAAATGGAAATTTGTTGGACGTGACTGATTTTATGTTCGGGCTCGAAAAGGAAGTGGTACAGTACTTCAATAATGCATTATCCTGGCGTATTTCAAAGACAAACTGGATTCAAGAATAGCTGAATTTAAAAGGCACGAAAGCTACAAAGGGTGCCTTTGGAAGATATGAAGATATGATTTCTATTACAAATATTAATATACATACACATATAGAGCGCGTTCTGTATTTATAGATGTTTGTATTACAAGACCCACATTTATGAGCTGTTAGGTAGAGTTGTATGGCTATATATAAATATAAAGATATATAAATGGTTTGTTAATGAAATGTTTGCATCTGTAAAGCGACGTCTAACATTTTAGGCAAACACATTTCTGAAACAGGCAAGCCCCTTGTTCCATATAGCATGCCTGGATTGTGCACTTTGTTCGAAACTGTTTCAGGCACTTGCTTGTTGGCGGTGAGAGCATCCTGGGTCATTATGGGATGCAGCAACAAAGCAAATACTTCGCTTCAGGTAGAAGATGTGAAGCTGTGTTGCATCATTTGCTGTGAGATGTGTAGAAAATGTGCCTTTCCTTCCTTCTCAGCAAGTGAAGAAATGTAAAGTGGCATTTAAATACTGTGATAAATGGCAACAATTGAAAATGTTAATAGAGATCATCTTTGTGTTTTTATGACTTCCTGATTTGCACAGCTGAAATACAGCAGATTTGTGCCTAAAAAGCTGGATGATTTTATCTCCTATTTTAGAAAGAATTCACACTCAATGCCATTTCAGTAGTAAGAGGAATGAGGGACAGAAATGAAAATACCTAAGAGCATATAGTTATCTGGAGCAAATCACGATTTGTGCTTGTGAAATGTTACAAGCTTTGTCTTGCATCTTCTGTTCTGACATACTCGTCTGATGATTCTCTGCCACTACTTGAATTTGCCACTTTTTTGCAACATTTTCTATGAAGTTCATTTCCAAGATGCAGCAGAATGCTGTATACCGGAGGAAAAAAAAATAACGGAATGAATTGATAAAGTGCTTTGGGTGAAAAATACCATTTCTTTCTCTATCAAAACAAAATGTGAAAGTTTGTGTTATTTTCTTGGAGGAAGATAGTGACAGCAGTTATTTTATTTTTGTAGCAAAAATATTTTCCTTTAAAAATATCAAACCAACCATACAATATTTTGCAGTGATGCACTTATGAAAAATGGGCAGTGAGGGCTGTTCACTTTTGTGCTTATTGCAATTTAGAAACAAATCTTGACATAATCTTTTTCCAAGAAACGGACAAGAGAATTTTTATACTTTTTATTTATATCAATTTTTTCTTTTTTTAACCTACTTAAGGCCATTGCTGTGGCTGGAAATTTAATTAATTGGTATATGCACAAGATGAAGAGAATGAAAACAAAGCAGTTGCAAAGAGAAACTCCTGCTAAAACTGCCTTTATTTCTTAATGTTCATGCATTTTCAGTGACTAATTAACTTTTCAATAAGGACATTATCTTCTGTGATTTGGCTTAGCTTCCTTTCACAATATGAATCACCCGATAACCCCAAGAGTTCCTTGAAGAAAACCAAGCGATATCCTTGTTATCTTCCAAAGTAAATTAAGAATAATAATAAAAAAGGACAACAAAACAAACAAAAAAAAATCCAGATTTCTAAGCCTTTTAGGGTTTTCTTTCTTTTATATTCTAAATAAACTAAAACAGCCTTTATCTTTAAGTACGGGTTGCTAGATTTGATGCGATAAATTTTAAGTAAATTGTGGCTGCCGCCTTGTAAGACCTCATTTCAAAGCGATGCTAATGAGATCCATAGGTGATTTAGACTACTTAATAATAATGAGATTGATACAAGGAACCCTCACATTGACAACAATTTGATAATTGTCTGAGCAGGAGGAACTAGCCCTCCCTGGTGGTTTGAAAACATAGCTGAGATTTGAAAATCTGTGCAGAGCTCTTACTTAACCTTAGCAATTCTATAATGATGTGAAAAGGTAAGTGTTTTTTGATTTAGTGATGTCTGTATTTCAAGGGACAAGATGTTGATGATTAAAAAAAAAAGAAAGAAAGAAAGAAAAGGAGATGAATGGGTGTTTTCTCAAGACATCTTTTGGCTTAATATCTAACACCATGTATGTCTGTGTGCATTTCTCTCAGGTTTCCCAATAGTAAAATAGAAATACTAATTAGATTGTGATTACAGCCAGTTTTGAAAGTGTGGAAGGCACACTCACACTTTGCACAGTAATTTGGAAGTTGGACACAGCCTTTGGATCTGATGCACTGCTCAACTGACTGGGAAGAGAACAGGGACATTACATACAAATGGGATAAAGCAATTTAGTGTGTGAGAAGTTACCTGGGAGCCTCTGGGTGAATCTAATCAAATAGCTCTTCCCACTCAGGAGCACTGACATGACTTAAAAGTTAAGAGCTGAAGATAATACTCCTTGCTATAAGTATTGTAGAGTTTAGTATTAAAATTTACTGAGTTTTACAAAAGTAAAGATCAGTGAAGTGCTAAAATGTGACATGCAACTGAAACATTGTGGTAGTGGACTTGAATACCAGTTTCTGAGGCTCTGAATTCAGGAGGTGAATGCTGCAGAGGTGATGCCCTCTGCTCACCTGGGTCTGCACTGCAGACCACTCTACAGGGTACAACCCAGATAGAGAACCTGAATGAGTCCTCTCCACTCTACTGACTGCCACGTGTCATGAACCTCATGGCTGGAAAGTAAGAAACAACTTTGTGCTTAGTTAGGTAAAGCAGCTTTGGATTTAATAGCTAAGTAGTAGTACATGTGCAAGACAGCAATTTACACCAGCATATTGCATTCTTAAGGTTTGTCCACTGGCAAAATGCGTAAAACTGCTGGGACTAAATTTATTTTTTTCCATATTTAATATCCAGCTTAGATACAACACATCAATTTTAAACTACCTTTAATGTATAAACAAAAACAATCAAACAAACAAAACAAAAACAGAACAATCCTGAACTAAAGAGAGCTGTTGAATTTTTGTTATCAGCATGAAATATGTTGATTTGGAAAGCAATCCAAAATGCTGAATCTGCTTATTTTTTTTGTACGCAGGCAATATTAGATACTCTCTAACTTCAAGAAAAATATTTAACAGTAATAATAAAATCACATAGATGCAGAAGTCTTTACAGAAAAGTGGTTATTTGTGTATTTATAATATTAAAGTGTTAGAAAGTGAATGCTGGGGCGGGGGAAGGCACAACACAGTTATCCCTGAAATGAAATAATAGAATTCTTCCTGAAATATTGTGTTCTGAAGAAATGCTCTGCCTAACTGGCTATTTTAGATCTGAACCAGATCTTGTGTTTAAAGCAGCTCCTCAATAACAGGAGTTGAAAAATGGCCATCAAAAAGTTTCTCCGTGAAGTCTATTAATACCTATTAGGATGTCCATTAGATCGAATCGAGTATTTCCTTTCACTCATTGAAACCTTCCCCAGACTGACTTCCGTGAAGTTTTATGTATCCCTGCATGGGAGCATCAGCCTGAAAAATGGGAAGACAAAGGCGTAAATCTTTGGAGGTTCAGTGCCACCTCGCTGCTCCCCCGTTGGCCGTAAGGTCATCCCACAAACAGCTGGGCACAGAGGAAATCCGCGGCTCTGGAGCCATTATATCATTTCCTCTTCTGTTTCCTCTCAACAATTTCTGCCAGAAAATGGCTAATAATGGGCTATTTGCATAGGGCAACAGGAGAAGGCAGACTGAAGAGCTGTTGTAATGCTAAATTTCCTTTGTAAATGTAGTTATAAAAACTGGACTAAAGAGGGCAGGAGATACTCTATTTAAAAAATAAATGCAGGCAACTGGATAGTAAAACTCTATGGGGAAACAATAATATATATTTCAGTATATAATAAAGTGATTTATTTTCAATAAAATCTGTAAAACTGCTTTAGTTACTTTGACACCTTGATTAACTGGAGTTTCAGAGATATTTGTGTGTGCGAACCTTCTTCGTACCGACGGTTCCGAATACTTTATTGCATCTCCTATTGAATATGTATGTTTTAAAAGCATTCGCCGTGCTGGAGTTTTACTGGATGTCAGGGACAAAATAGATTAATATTAGACCTCCACCAGAAAGCGTTTCTGTGACAGTACATGAAATGTAGCACTCTTCACTGCTGACGGTCTCCCTGACTTATTTCTTGGGATGCTTTATACTGAGCTACAGGGTGGATTTATTCCCTCTAAAATCACTGATTACCATGATAAAATCCACCCCTAAAAACTTTGCAGTCATTGAGGATGTTTCAGATCTGCCTGTGCCAGTAATCCGAGGATTAGAGATGCAGTGCTTACCCTACACACTGCAAGGTCCGGGAGCTTCTCTTGGGGCTTTGGGAGATTTCAGTGCCCATCACCACACGCATGGAGGCCATACAGCAACTAGCAGCAGCGACTAGCACAGCAGGGAACATTTGCATAAGGAGGAAATCCTACTATTGAGAAAGACTTTTTATCTTTAATGTACACAATCTCTGGGAGAGCAAGGGCAGAGGGAAGGGATGGAGACATGCTGGCTGCAGACCCCATTGCAGCAGAGGCATCACTGGGCTCCAGCTCAATGCAAGCAGCACGTTGCACGGATGTGGGTAATAAAGGAATTGTCCTGCCAGGGTGGGTTCTCTGATCCTTTCGGTGCCTTTTCCTCTGTAAAAGCAGAAGGGCATGTAGGGCATCCAGTATGCCAGTGTTGGAATCCCAGTCCATCGTTACATAGCCACTCTTCTGGGCAAGCATGGCTGCAGATGGGGTAAGGAGGATCTTGGCTATGGCAAGGCCCAGCCAGAAGTCAGGTCTCCTGGTGCCTGGGGAATTATTTTCCACTGGATGAGAAAAAGGGGATTTCTTTTATAACGATTCAAAACCCAAACACCTTCAAAAATTTTGAAAATGTGCTGTCTTGCGTATATTGACAACCTCTGTGTTTTATTTCAGCTTGAGTACACCAGAACTTTGTTTCTGTTGTCAGTTAAGTGCTTCCAGTGCATTCATCTCAGACAGTATTAACAAGGAGTAAACAAGACTTCTCTGAGGTTTTAGAGGAATATCTCACTAATGCTATCAGTATTTATGTGATAACTGTTCATAAAAAATTTTAAATAAAAACCCTCTTACTGTGAAATCAAAAATACAGCAAATCAGAAGCAGAGGTGTAGTCCAAAATCCCTGTTTAACAGTGCTTTTTTTTTTTTTTTTTTCTCCTGGAGCTTTTTCGGTTGTTTTAGCACTGATGTGTGTCAGTTCAGTAAACAAACTGAACAGCAAAAGACACATTCCTTGAATACAGAAAGATTAGAAACTTGTATTTGGAAAAAAATTCCTAGAGTAAATAAAGGTTGCATGATTCCCTTGGGAACGTACTCAAGTTACTTGTCATATGTTAAACATTCGTATAAACCTCACGATGTCAGTCCTGTTGGAATTTTGTATGCTCTACGACACTCTTGGTAATGTATAGCTCCATAGAGCTGAGAGGTGAAAGGCACCAAAACTGCGCACACAACTGTGCACAAAAAAAGCATTAGTAACTTCCATGACTTTTTTTCCAAGGTTGATAGTAATTTACTCCACAGAACTAAAGCTTTTTTTTTTTTTTTTTGAAGATATCAGAATGCTAAAATGAAAAGTATGCGGAATTATTCCAGTTTGAGATGTAAATTGGGCTGCCAGAAAGATGGGTGATATGTGTAATGGAAGAATTAGGTCTTCTAAAGCAGATTCTGGCAAATCATAAAACATGTAAGGAGTCTGTGGCCAATCTTGGATTTGCTAAAATGAGTATAAATGTGAGGAGCATCTGATGGCATGATAACTTCTACCCTGTTCAAGTTGTGAATTTTGATGTATAGACAATTCACAGTAGCACAGATATGCAGGCTAAATACTGATCAGAGGTAAATGCCATGTTCACTTCTGAAGGCTTTTTACAATTGGACTTCATTTTCTATCAAGATATTGGGTTGGAGATCACTTCTCACTTCTTAATGCTTCTTAATGAGTGTCTGCATGCTCCAACCCTGGTGTGGGTTGTCTCAGTGTTATACCTGGTTCTCTGTGCTCACGTGTCTCCCATCTCACATTGGATGGACAGCATGCTCTGGCCCTGCAAAAAACCTCTGTAACTTTTCCAGTTTCCTAGGCTGTGACCAGAATCAGGAACTCTGGCACAACCTGACTGATAAACAGAAGGCACATGCTTCAGGGGAGCAGTAACCAGGAGGTTTTTGCAACTTGTGTAGCAGAATATAGTACAATTCAAACTACTTTTAGCAGTCATTGAATGAATTCTTTTCATCTGTGTTTATATATATGACATATATATATATATTATACACACATATATATAAAATCTGCCTCTGAACTTTGCTTCGTTTGCTTTTTCCAGAGGCTCTAGAGAGTATGCTTGCAATCGTCAACCTTCTCCTAGATTTATGTTGAGTTCACCTCTCACATATTTGCAAACTGAAAAACAAAGTTACTGTGGGGCTTGTTTGACAAACTCCTTTTGGTAGCGGCTGTATCATGGCTTATAGTGTTTACTTCCAAGAAATGAAGACATGACATTGTTTATGCCCATAGACCAAAGCCAAGTTTCCTTCTTTGTTTTGGCATATAGAAAGTCAGGTTTAGTATCCTCAAGATGAGAAGTTACGGGTCTGCAGTTTTGACAACAGAGTTATAAAACAACAACATTCATACCTTCTGCTTATGGATCACTTAGCTTTACTGTTCTCAAAACACACTAACACAACTTTGGGAAAGCTCAATGTGTTAAAATTCACTCTCCATTTCTTCAGAAAGCTAACCAGGAGCAAGCAGTTAGGGGGTGTGCCAGTACCTTCACCCCATGTACTTTTCCTTCCCATTTGGTATCAGAAGTGGCACCAGATGGGGTAGTGG
>VXAB01006694.1:661460-736038 GCA_013399175.1 Odontophorus gujanensis | reverse complement strand
GTCTCCCATCTCACATTGGATGGACAGCATGCTCTGGCCCTGCAAAAAACCTCTGTAACTTTTCCAGTTTCCTAGGCTGTGACCAGAATCAGGAACTCTGGCACAACCTGACTGATAAACAGAAGGCACATGCTTCAGGGGAGCAGTAACCAGGAGGTTTTTGCAACTTGTGTAGCAGAATATAGTACAATTCAAACTACTTTTAGCAGTCATTGAATGAATTCTTTTCATCTGTGTTTATATATATGACATATATATATATATATACACACACACACAGATATATATAAAATCTGCCTCTGAACTTTGCTTCGTTTGCTTTTCCCAGAGGCTCTAGAGAGTATGCTTGCAATCATCAACCTTCTCCTAGATTTATGTTGAGTTCACCTCTCACATATTTGCAAACTGAAAAACAAAGTTACTGTGGGGCTTGTTTGACAAACTCCTTTTGGTAGCGGCTGTATCATGGCTTATAGTGTTTACTTCCAAGAAATGAAGACATGACATTGTTTATGCCCATAGACCAAAGCCAAGTTTCCTTCTTTGTTTTGGCATATAGAAAGTCAGGTTTAGTATCCTCAAGATGAGAAGTTACGGGTCTGCAGTTTTGACAACAGAGTTATAAAACAACAACATTCATACCTTCTGCTTATGGATCACTTAGCTTTACTGTTCTCAAAACACACTAACACAACTTTGGGAAAGCTCAATGTGTTAAAATTCACTCTCCATTTCTTCAGAAAGCTAACCAGGAGCAAGCAGTTAGGGGGTGTGCCAGTACCTTCACCCCATGTACTTTTCCTTCCCATTTGGTATCAGAAGTGGCACCAGATGGGGTAGTGGTACTGAAGAGAATATTGTGACTTCTGGGACTTTGAGCACTGGGACAAAGGACAGGAGCCACTGTGGAAGGAAGGACAAAGATTCAGGCCAAATGGGGCCAAAAAGAATTGTCTGGGAGGCGAGGTATCAAGTACATGTGTACAGGGCTGTGGCAGAAGTGGTGGGAGGAATGAGAACATACCAAGCATCTCTGATGCCACACGATCAGGATTTGTAAATCTGTTCCTAAGGAAACCAGATGTATATAACTGCGTCTGTGTAGGCTTCTGTCCTTCCCTGATAGCTTTCAAAATTGTCGGTCAATTTTAGCTAGTGAGTGTAAGGGTCATAAAGTTATTAATTTCCTATAAGTTTCATGAAAGCAAGCGGTTGTTTAGATGAGGTAGGCTCAAATTAGGGAGGAAAAAACTGCATCATCAGTTCAGCCGTGGCAAAGTGAGAAATTCATGCTGGAGAAAGGAGGAAACCATGATTTATAAATATTTCTGCTCCCGAGACCCCTTGTGTACTACTGATCCTGTTTATTAAACCAAAAATTTTATTGAAAACATGAAGGCTGCAAAATCAGATACTTCCAACCTGGTGGGTAATGTAATTAAATTAGCTTTTGCTTTTTCTGCTGAAATCCTACAATCCTGTAATGTCTTTCTTCAAACTAGAGCACAAAGTGGGACACTCTTTTGCCAATATTTTATCCACACTGCCACACTGAGCCTTTTGGGTTAGGTAACTTGCTCCACAGCCCACCAAGGTATGTGATGGAGATGAGCAGGGGCTGATGTTTGCATAAGAGTTCGTCTGCTTTGACTTCATTTTTTTTAATCATGCATTTTCTTTCTGCAGTTCTTACATACTGTTGTATTTGTGCACTGACTGAAATTGATAGGTATCATTGACGTTACATATATTTTTATACAACCATTGTTATAATCTTCTACACATTAAACATTACCAGAGAACTACTGAAGCCTTCAGGGCTCTCTGGATCCATCTGATCCAATGGCTTCTCAAGTAGTGACACCCAGAGCAGCGTGCCCAGGACCAGGTCCATGTGGCTTTTGAAGACTTCCATGAAGGAGACCCCAAAGCCTCTTTGGGCAGCCTGTGCTGGTGCTCCATCACCTGCACAGTACAGTGTTCCTAGTGTTCAGGTGGAAATTCCTGTGTTCCGGTTTGTGCCCGTTGCCTCTTGTCCTGGAAAGAGCCTGACTCTGCCCTCTTTGCACCTCCTTTCGGGTGTTCATGTACGCTGATGAAAGCCTTCCTGAGCCTTGTCTTCTCTACACTATCGAATTATCACAGTCACTTCTGCTTTTTAATCTACTCTTGACTCTTCCTCAGCCTGTTGTGAATTAAATAAGGAAAGGCCTGTTAAAATTATCGAGCAAATAAATTTGAACCAAAACCTATAGTGGGATACCCAGTTAAAAGCATCCTTCCTGAGGTCTGAATGCTCAGTTTTTCAGCCCTGGTGTTCTTTCAGCAACATCTGAGTGAAAGAAAGGCAGAGACAGTGAGAAAGAGAAAAGAGAAAGGTTCTTATTGCTGCAGTTCTCATTGAGTTCAAACTCATTTTAATTGAGTGTTAATTTTTCTTAAATTAGAAATGATTAAAAAACTGTGGCTGGTGTTGTAATGGGAGATGATCCGAAAAGGAAGGTTTGCTTTTGAGCCACTGTAGAATGAATTCAATCTTAATAAAGTAAATGGCTTGTAAATATATCTAGTAATTGTGTATTAATGGAAAGTGTTGAACACACATTGCATATGCCTCTTCGTGACTGCAAAATTTGACTGTCATTCAGAGATTTGATTATAAAGGCATTTAAAAAGAAGTCTGCAAGGAATGGGAAAACTCCTGCTTCAGACCATAAGCCAGAAGAGAGTCAGGTCAGGAATATTTTTCTCCAGGCAAACTATTCTATAATAGCTCACTTCAAGGCTTTGTATTCTTTCTAGGAAACACCCAGCAGTGGCTGTTTTCAGAGAGAAGATCTGATTCTGACCTGCTGCTGTTATACCTTTGGCATTTTGTGATATGATTTTGTAAGACTCCCTCATTATAAAAGAAAAAAAAAAATTGCTAAATAGATTTTAAGTTAAAACAGACAAACATCCAGACAGCCTACAACATAACAGGGTAAAGATCAAATTCTACCCTTGCTTAAATTCAACCATCTCATTAACATTAATAGGGCTGCATGTGCATCTGATAGCAAAATTTGGCTAGTAGACCTTGAAGGACTTCAGTTGAAAAAGAGATTTTTATGTACAGGCCAGGAAAAAAACAGCTGAAACTGATAAAATGCAATTTATATCACCATAATGACAGTGCCTAGTAGTAAGATGTTTGTTTTTTCCCTCCTTCAAGTGGGTAAAGATTATTCCTAGACTAGATTATTCCTTTATCACAAGCCAACTTTCAGCTGTGATAGAAATGTCTGAACTGGTGAGTTGAGGCTTGCAGACCTTTTTTTTTTTGATGCTGGAAATGTTAATGCTAAGTCGTATGGTACAAAAACCGGTGTAGTTAGAAGGGGCTCTTCATTGTGGTGTCTGCAAAACTGGGAAGGAGACTGGTCTGTGCTGTAGGTTATCACTCCTCTGAAAGTTATCTTGGGGATGTTGGGATCTTCTTTGCAGAAGGGTGTCATAGCTTATGCACCACTTCTATAAATAAGAATCATAGAATCATAGAATCACCAAGTTTGGAAAAGACCTCCAAGATCATCCAGTCCAACCATCCACCCATCTGCTAAACCATGTCCCTCAACACAATATCTCTTATTATTTTTCTTCATTATTATTTTTACTGGCAAAACTTTGATTCAGAAAAGTTTTGTTCTTGGCCTGCTACATTTCTGTAGTTTTTTGACACGCTCATCTCATGTACCTATAGATCAAGGCTCTCTGTTGATAAATTCAAGAAAGAAACCAGCAGAAATTCAATTGTCTCAGTTCTCATGTTTTCCCATCTTCTCTGAAACTGGAAGAGCAACTCACATATGCAGGAGCACTTCAGAGGCCAAGAGCCCAGCTACAACACAGAGCAGCAACCTCAGAAGTCTCAGTTACAACACAACAGTTCTAGATATGTTCATAATGAAAATCTCAGCATTTATGCACTTTGAAGAAACAAAATGAACAGCGTTTGTGCTTCCCCCTCTAACACAAACAAGCATATGATTGCCATTTTTACATTGTTCATTCATAGGGAGAAACAGACATGAGGAGGATGGCAGTTGTGGTTAGAAATATTTCCATGAGCAGTTGGGGAGCTTACATTTTATTTTGTTTCTCTAAGATGTTAAATATCAGAAGTAGCATTTAATCATGGAAAATAAGAATGCAATGAAATACACTTTAATTCTGGAGAGTGGGCCAAAACTTGTAAAGTTTGGTCATTTCCAGCTTTGTGCACTGACAAACACAACTTCTCTGCTCTTTTAGCACATCTTCTGCTGCTTGGCTTTGTCTGGAGGAAGATATTAGACCTCAAAGGGTTACCCACGTGCAGAAGTGATGCTTCTGTTCAAATGTTTGGCAACACTCACTATGAGCTATTAGTGCTATGCAATCAGTTGCTTGCAAAAGTCACAAAATGTCAATTAAAACAAAGGAAAGTGTATGTTGTTTTTTTTTTTTCCTCTATGAGCACTAGAAACCAGGTACTTTAGCAAAGCAAGATAACTTCAAGAGCTAATGAATAAGTAATGCTAGCAAATGAATAATTTAAGTATAGTGGCAGATGCCTTGAACACTCTTTATCCTTGAAACAATAAAATGTGGCCACATTGGGTATGGTTGTGTGCCATGCAAAGAGGCTGTGGGACTGTAAGACCTCAGAAGATGTTGGGCAATAACTGTCACTGGCAAGGTATGAGGGTACTGAGCTACTAACCTAGAACTGGGTTGAGTGCATGGCTTTTCTTTGGGTTTCTTCATTGCCTTAACTGGTGAGTATGGAGTCAAATGCTGTTAGGTGACATTGATTAAAGTGTTTCAGCTAGGCAAGGAATTTTAGGGACTTAAAGTGCTGCTAATGCATAGACTGTTTTATGGGAACTGTTGAATTACGGCCTGAACCACTGATTGATCACCTGAGGTGAGCACTGAGTCAGCTGCAGAAACACAGGTGAAGGCAATGCACCTGTGTGATTGGAAGGGGTGGAGTCTGGCTCCACCTCTCCCAGACCCCATTTAAGAGCTGACCACCACTAGGGAAGGTTCTCTTGTTGAAGATCCTGCCTCTGTGGAGTTACTGGTGAATCTCAACCATCTGCAAAAGGTGAGCCTCTCTTTATTTACTGGTTGTCTGTTTACCATCCAGATAAGCCTAGCAAAATATACCATCTTCCTCACTATTTTCTGTGAATACACAAAAATTCACAGAAAATAGTGGGGAAGATGGCTGTTCACCATAGAGTTGTAAATAAGTTATCCTCCCTAAAATGAAGGATAGAAACATTTCACAACTTTCAAAGTCAAAGGAGCCTTAAGTACTCCTTATTTAATATAGCTCATTAGCATTGTTGCTTCAGGTGTTTTCAGTAACTTGCTTCTGCAAAGCTCAGTTCTCCAGGTGTGTGGTGCCACTGCTGATTTGAGAGCTGCCCACCATGATGTGTGAGTGGCTCTTGGCAGCTGGGAGGACAGAGAGGTGGATGCCTCCCAGTCCACTAAGTGCCTGATAAGGGCGGCTTGGGATGAGTGTAGCAAATGTGGGCCCTCTCAATTTAAAGGCAGAGTTTGTGTGCCTGTGAGAGAGAGAAGATTATTTTCATTAGTTTTGTTATGTATTTCATTCCTTAAGAGCTTTTTTTTTTTTTGTGGCTCTTCTGAAAATGCTTGTAAGGAACACATTTCTCACCTGGTCTTTACTTAGTGATCTTCACTCCATCTTCCCGAAGATGATTTTTATAAGGTTATTTAAGTAATTCAGAAGTCTGTTTTTACTCACAGAAGATATCTGTAAAGTAAAAAAAAACAACCTTGTGGTAAAGGCAAATTCAAGACATGTAGCCCTGCAAAAGGTCTTACTTATAACATTAATATGAAAAAAAGAAGAAACATAGGGTATCTTTTACCCTGGTGTAGTCTGGAGTGAAATCACAGTTCTACTTTTACAGCCTTAGGCATTGTGGGAAATAATTCCCTTGAGAATTTCCCTTTGGACTAAGTATAATGGAGGAGTCACAAAAGAGTGATGCTTTGTGTATTTTGCTGAGGAATACTTGAGATGTCTTTATCTTTACTGTGGGGAACACACTTTGCTGAGGTGATTATGCTAAAGAAGGTCAAAATAAAAATACACCATATGCCATAACTCCAACTCGCAAGTTGTGATAAATAAAATAGAAGTGAGTTGTAGTTTCTCTTCATTTCCAGTTCAAGGAAGTTTCAGTGAAGTTTCAGTATGAAGTCTGAAGTGTATGTTGAGAGTGGATAGAGGAACTTTTTACCACTGGCAAATAACCAAGCTTGTAATAGTACTTTAAATCTTGCTATTAGCATAGTTAATACATTATTTACATTGCCATAATGTCTGTTGAGCTCTCTTGAGCTGTGGTAATGTTTTTAATGTTCTGTGAGTTACTAACCTAACCATTTCACCAAGAAGTCCATCATCTGCATGATCACAAAGACAGCAAAAGGAATAGAAGTCATAGGGAATAGGGTAGGGAGTGGAAAAAGACCTCTCTTCCTGCTTTAGTTGCAGCCCTTATTTCCTTTGTGTTTCTCTGTCTTGCACTTCAGGACAGATGTGGAGTATATGAGATGGCCACCACAGCTAATTTAAACCAAACTAATGCCACTGTTCATTTATCCGCACTGGAAGACAAAAAACAAAGCAGTCAAATTCAACTGATATCATTTTTTTCCTACTTCTATTGCCGTAAGATTTAAAAATTCTAGATTAAGAAAACAATGGGAAGAATATGACCACAGCTTTTCAAAAACAAGTCCTAGGGTGCATATGGTGTTACAGAGCTAAGGGAAAGAAGATAGCATATCTCCATGGGAGTGTGGAGATATTAATGAAACTGGCATTGCTGGGTTGATAATGGGTGAAAGCCAGTGGTAGTCAAGAAGGGATTATGACCTTGAGCACGCATCTGCACATCTGTCTTTATCTTTGCTGCGATAGTGTTTGTGGTGATTAGGTTACAAGAAGGTATCGCCACGAGAAGGCACAATGTTAGTAAGGCAAATTACTGTGAGTGAGTATATTGGAAACTGGAAGTCTGATCTATGTATTCTGAATTCCTGAGCCAGTTGCAGGATTTAAAATCCTCGTTCCTGTCCCTGAGGTTGCGGTTTGTTTAATCCCTCTTTCCTGTTAGTGGTTTAGCCAAGATATATCATAAGCAGGCAATCAGGTGAGCGAAATAGCTATGGGAACAGGGCGAAGACAGAGGTCAGGACAGATTTTTAACCTTATTAAAATGCCGTTGTGCTGAAAATAAGAATTCTGCAGTTAGGCAGACTGGAATTTACTTCAGGGCAGATATCCCCCTAAAATCCAGATGAGATGAGGAAAGGAGAAGTGCCCTTTTTGTGCATTGCTGTCCAGTGGTATCAAATGGGGTTTAAGGAAACTTGTATTAGAAGCTTTCTTCACTGGGGGAAGAGCCTAACTTGGAAGAAACATAGATGCTACAGTTAAGGCCGTAATATCAGTTGAGACTGATAATTAATATTAAAGGGAGATGGTGTGGTGCTCAAATGGAAAAAAATAAATTAAATTCAGTAGCAAATGAGTATTGGTATTTTCCTGTCTGACTGTAGGCAACAGAAACGTCTGTATTTTCTCCATATTCCCTAAAGACAAGACCTGGAGGATACTGAGAGTGGTGATGGTGCTGCCCAAGGCTTTTGCTGCAATTGTAATGCACCTGTGCATTATGGAATACTGGTTTAGAGCCTAAACAAATTTCTGGTGTGTGTTTTGGAGCTGTGTTGCTGTATCAGGAGATGCTGTGCCCAGGTGTATCTGTTGGCTTGAAGGTGACTCAGTAAGAACTTGTTATAGGTGGAGCCATTCACCAATTTCTGTATTAACAGAGGAAAGGAGCCATCATATGCTGTAATGAGAAAATATCTCACTCAATAAAAAGATGGAAACGCTTTTTATTTTTATTTAACTTCAGATTAGGGAGTTCAATGTCATCTGTTTTCTTTGGTTTGCCTCAGACCTTTGAGGATATAAATAATAATTTCAAATGGAATTTATTTCATGTAACTTCAGACACCTGGAAAAAGTATTTAGTCTAGCTATCAACCCAGGCTAAATTTATCACCTCTGTCTTAGACACACACTTTAAGATGGTATCTGTTTTTTCACTTATTATAGGCCATAGGCTGTTCTCTGAATTAATTTCTGCATCAAATCTAAAAACTAGACTTACTTGTAGTGGATATATTAGCAAGATATGAGACTGGTTGCTGGCTTTGTGCTGAGAATTCTAGTATTCTTTATCAAAAGTTAAATTGATTAAATATTTCTTTTAAAGTCACCATATGTCCAATCAATCTAGACAGGTGTACTAGCAGTTGGATGTTGTGGCATGGTGGGCTGATACATGCCTATAGTTTCTTTTTTTTTAAAAAAACAACCAACACTGCCTGCTCTGACAACACTTAGGCCTGTTTTCCCAGAAAAATACTTCTTTAGTCAACTTTCATCGTTTCCCTTTCTCCAATCCCATTACTTTCAGATTTGATGAAATAGCAGTTACTACTTTTATTTGTTACTTTGAATTGATATTTTAGAGTCAAGGCCTCACTCTGGCAGGGCTTCTCTAAACCTGTTTAATGAGAATACCCCATTCACAGCTGCATTGTAAGGCACAGCCAATTTTTAATCCATTTAATGTGTGCTGTGCTGGTTTTTCTTTACTGTGATTTCTTAATTGAGACATCATGTGTAAGGAAGTCAGATGCCTCAGTTTAGTGGATTACATAACACCAAATCACCTTTATCCCCCAAACTCATAACCTCATTAAGAAGTTCAGTTTTCTGTGGTACGTTTAGTTTTCTCCAAAGTTACTAGTTGTACTACAAGAATTCTGCATGAGGCTGTGCCCTGTGCTAGGTGTTGCTTTTCTTTTTCACATGTATAGGTCAGACTGAAAGGTACACTTAACTCTTATCCTGCTTCTATTTTTTTTAATGTTAACACATTAGGTTTCTTCTGGTTACTTCTCTGTTTCGGTCTAGTGTTGCTTTCTCCTTTTCCGTTTTACACAAACAAAATAGGAATAATATTGAGCACTACTTCTTTTTGTGCATTATATATAATTTATGGAAGTTTACTTATGCTTCAGAAGTTTTTTTCTACATCTTCTATTCCCGCTACGGACTTCATGAGTTCTTACTGTTAACCTTCTTTACTTTGAGATATGCAGAGTCTGAAATAACTTTACAAACAACTGTTTCTGTAAGTGAAGTCTTCCCAATGAAACTTTTAGCCCCTGGATTGCTTTCCCTCTGTGTGCAGATATTGTTCTTTATGTTCCCCATCCTCTATGAAAGTGGTAATTGTATAATAACAAGTAGAAATAAATGTGAGCAAATCAAATGTCATTTGGTACATCTTACGTGTTTTGATTAAGTTTATTCTTAGGTTATCCATTCAGTCATTCTTCTCAGGGTCTTCATCGAAGTTGCTGGCTTCTTGCCTCCTCTACAACATGGTGCTCTTGTCCACTCCCTGCCCTCCTGTTGTGATGCCAACACTTAGACATGACTTAATTTTCAGAAATTGTCAAAATGTTTTTTTCCCTTTTTCTTTTTTTTCCTAATTTTAACAAAATAAGTGTATTAAAAGTCTTCTTCATTTGTACTTAGGAAGTAGATGAAAATACAGAAGCTTTAGAAATTGTATGTGTGCCTCAGGGCTCTGTTCCATCACTAAAGATCCAAAGACTCCTTGACACACAAGCTTGTGTTATGTTAGATCAGAGCTGCTGCTTGAGATCTAACTAAATGAATCACTACAAACTGATTGGGGCTATTAAATGAGTTTATTTCCTCAGTTTGTCAGAGACTGTGTTTGAAAATGAAATGAGACATAGAAAGTTTGTATTAAACATGTCTGGAGAAATGACCCCATGCAAAAAAAAAAAAAAGGGAAAGAAAAGATGAGAAGGGCATCAGTGTTGTTAGCACTGGTTGATTCTGGGCGTTCTTCAGCATACAATGTGATGGCAATAGTTCAGCTTCAACCTGTGATGTTGGATCTGCCTGGGCTCACCCTCTGCAGAGTGTCAACCTGGCCAGGGCTGACAGAGCTGCAGTCCCTTTCCCTTGCCCATACTTAAATTCTGATATTTTAAATATTAAAACAACACAGGTAGGTAAATCTTCTTAACAACACATGGAGAATTAGGCAACTTCCCTGGGTAATAATGGAAAGTTTTGTAGCTAATTCCTTACACATACTGTGCAGAAAATGAATCCCATAAAATACAAATAACTTCTCCCTGAGCACCTGTAACTTCTTCCTAATATTTGGAATTTATTTACATTTCATTTGAATAAATCTTAAAGTTGCAGCATAAGCTCCATGTATTTGGATATCTGCACTGTGTGTGCCTCCTATGAAGCGCTTTTGTAGGAGGGGTGTTTGTGGAATAAAATGCAAAGGTAAATAATAAACTGGTTTAATCTTGCAACTTAGAAAGATTCTCCTGCATTCTGGCCACTGCTTTGCTAGGGGTTGTTAAAGTCTAACAGCAGCTTAATATAATTCCAAACAGTGCAAGCTCAAAATTAGTAAAAGCAGCTAATAAATGGTGATGTTTTAGGATGCACGTGTACAGAATGCTTAAATCTAGCTCTGTGTGCTAATGAAAACCTGGTCTGTTTCTTTCTTATATATTCCTGAGGTGTTACTTTGTGTTGTTGCCTATTAGCTGGCATTTTGCATTTGGTTTTATCAAAACTGTGATAAAATGCTGTGTATTTTGTACTATTTAATCTTCACTCCAATAGAAGCTAAAGGTTTTCAAGCATGGGTGCTCAGTCCCTGAAGGTATACTCTGTCCCAAAAAGAAAAAATTGAAAAATAAGTGTTTTTCAACCATTCCTGAACCAGTTCAGGGGCAGGACCAAAGTGATCCCCAAGCACGGTCAGTGCAGTTGTTCTCCAGTGGTGGCCCTGTTCTTATGGGGTTATGAGATACAGAATTGTTCTTTTATCTGAGGAGTGGAAGTTTGCACTATTTATGTATGAATACAATAAAGTAGACAGATACACTGATCTTAGGGTGGGGTTTGTTGCAAAGCTTGTGAAGGAATGCTGCTTTCTCAACCACTTGCTAGAAAGGCCGTGGCTCCCTCAAAGAAATGTTGTAATGTGATGTTATAGTAATTCAAGATTTGTTGGTAGAGAGAACATACTGCTGTTTACTGTCTTCTGAAGACTGATTTAAAACCAAGAAAGCCCCCCAAAATACTCTAAGTCTCAGGCAGAATTACTGCTGCACAAGGCAAGCAGAGTGGTATGAGACTACAGGTAGCAAGTCTGTTGTACCTGACCTGGGAGTAATGTACCTGCATAGAGTATGTGTACAAAATGACATTACAAGTAACTTGATGAGGTATGTGTTGGCAGGCGTGCCTGCACTATTTACATGAAATGATAAAATGTCTCATGGCATTATAGAATAGGTTTTAATCTTGCCCAGGGTAGGTAAGTTTGTACTGTTTCATTTGACCCTTCTTTTATGTTGCTTTCAATGCTCTGGTATAGAACCAACCCAATATGATTCAATTCACTACTGCTTTACCCTTCAGTTAGAGCAAACCTACAGTGAGCACACAAAGGCCACTGTGATGGTATCTTCTTTGATCTTCAGCTTGCTCAATCTACTTCCTACTGTGCTGGCTCACAATTTCATTTTAATAGTTAAGTAGTTTGGACATCATTAAAAGAACTGTGTCTGGAGGCAGTGATATGGCACTGATCAGTTTGTCAAGTAATTCCATTAAAAAAAGTTCAGAGTTCTGTCCTGATATGATGTAGAGAAAATGTCTCATTAAAAACAACTTTTGTAAAATACTTTCACCCATTTCAACTTAAAAAAAATGAGAATAATTTCTGGAGACGAGCTCTTTCCAGTCTAATACATCATCTTCTTTTAATCTCCACTAGTTCCAGCATTTTATTTTTTTAGCAGTTATTAATAACTTTGTTGCTTTGCTTAATTTTTGTAAGTGTCCTCAAATACATTTTTTTGAAAGTCTGCACACCCAGAACTGTGTTATGATTCAGGCTAAATGCCCGTTCAGCCTGAAAGTTGAGTCAAACTTGATCTTATCAGCTGAACACTCATTTCTTCCAAGCTGGGTGGAATGCAATATGGTTTGCAAAACCTCATTTGGTGACTGCATCCACAGAAAGAGTGGCATACGTATCTGCCAGTGGATGTATCACAGAATGTATCTTTTCCTGTCTACCATCTTAATTCAAACATTTACCTAAGTTTCCTCCCATAGGCATTGCAGAGTGGCCTTCATGCTCATACCAGAATGTTAGGTCAAAAGTGTCACTGATATTTTCAGCCTGGAATTCTGATCATGATTTTTTTCAATTTTTTTTCCATGATTGATGCAATCCAAGAGGTGACTAGATAAAAATGTGCTCCCAAGTGACTGCTTTTCTCCAAGCCTTAAGTTTGGGGAAGTCTGTCTGGAGGTAGAGACCATTTTTTACTTTCTGTTCTGCATGATTTGAGGTAGGTCCTACCCAACCTCTTCTGCTTTTGTATAGGGCTGCTGATTTGGGGGAGTTTGCTCTTCCAGTCCCACAAATCTGCAAATACAGTACTGCTTCTTGGAGGGGATTTCAGGTATTTTATGTATGCTTGAAAATGTTTGTGTGCAGATCTGGCGGGTAGAAGCACATGAATGCTGAGGTTCAATTAGGATGGGTTTAGAAACATTGCTACTTTAATCTCTGTCCACATTCTCTGATGTAGCTGTTTAGTTTGTCTGATGGAAAATAATCAGTTTCAGTGTTGAATTTCTACAAAGTAGAAACAATTTATGTCCAGCAAGAGGCTATGAAGAAGAGCTAATAGATGCAGAGTGCTGAAATGAGTCTTATCAAAAATGCCTGTCTGCAGTATTACATTTGCTTTCTTAAATTCCTTTAAAAACCTGCACATTAGGTTATGTTAAGTAGTAATAGATATGTAACTTCATATTTTCTGATTCATTTGTCCGAGAAGGTATAATTCACCTATAAGAATTAGACATGAAACATTTTTCAAAGTGTAAGTGAACGTAGATCTTCGGTTTCCCACCCCAAGTAAAAAAAAATAGTGAGACAAACCCACAGAGAATACCTCAAGCCCTGGTATCTCTTAAAATAACAGATGAAAAAGAAATTTGAAAGCAAAACGAAGAAATAAAGAAGCATCAGCCGCTCAAACCCCCTAGGTATTATACCTTCCAGTGTGCACCATCTGACTGACACACTTCTCCATATGCTGAGGAGGAGAAAGAACTATTCCCAGCCAACCCACAATTATGCCTTCATTATTTCTTTTTAATCTCCTCAGAGTTCCCATAGGGCCTCATATTTGGTTAGATGAATGTCCCTGCAACAGACCAGCTTAAAAAATCTGAGTCTAGAAGAAAACTTTCATGTTCTGTTTAGTGCAAATTTGGTCCTCAGCTATTTTTATCTTCTCCTTACTCTCCTTTTTGTTCTGTCATTAAATAAATTATTTTCAGGACTGCTTTCAGTCTTACAGAGCTGAAAGATTTGTTAGGAGGGAATAGAGTCAGAGTTGTTTTGGCAATAATAATAATTTTTCTCTGTTGCATGGTGGCGATTTTAGATGAATTTCTTTTTAAAGTTTTTGTTTTGTTTTTGTAGATGAGGTGATATAAAGAAGGATCAGAACCACTTAAGTCATTTTGTATGAAAAACCTCTAAATTTCATTAAATTTCATTGGAAGCCCTGGTGGAGTCTACCAGTCGTATCAGATGTACTTTGTGTATATCATACCCTGTTCCCTACAGATCTAACTGAGATAAAATGATATAAACAGAGAGAAGTATTTTTGCCTACCTATTCTGGGTGGAAAGTTATTTTGCTTGAGGGCCCAAAGTATAAGTAGTATAGTATTAATATGGTGAAATTGCTGCAATTATGTCGTACTCCTACATTACCTTTGATGTGATATTTTGCAAATTGTTCTGTGTGGAATTATTTTGCTATTGTGACATTGTAAATGTCATTTTGTGACGAGATACTTCAAGATGTATATAATGACTTATAATAAAGTTTATGGAAGCAGCATAAATAAGAAATTAACATCTTATATATTGTAAAGTTTTTTGTGCATCATTTTTCTGTACCACCTGTCCTAGCTTCCTATATTTGAGCATTATCTTTCTTCTGTGCTATGGAGGTTTTCTTAGTGAATTCACACTGAAAAGCAGGTGATGGAAGGACAAGGCTGGCTCTCATGTCACTCCACAACCTCTTGTTTTTGTGTGTTCACAATGACATTTTTGTGTGTTGGACTGTTTGGTAAAATACTCAACTCTTCCATTGACTCCAGCAGGTATCTTTTCTTTAAGTCCATCAGCCTGCCTCTTGATCGCAGCTTCTGTCAAATTTCTAGAAAAACCCAGCTGGAATAGTAGCTTTTCTGTGGGGGCTAAGGAAATCAATTAATAACTCTTAACCTTAGAGTTTTGTTAGCTTAAGGTGACATCTTTGTCACTATAGATGCCTGATAAATTTGAATGAAATGATTGCTCAAAGCATAAATCTCTGAAGGTTCTCAGCAGGTCCAGGGGAGTTATCTTCTTACTCCCTATTGTTTTTAATATCAAAGAAAAGATGGATCCCCCAAAGGACAGTTTGAATCAAGAAATGCAAAAGCCAAAGTATGCTGAAATGCATGCAGTATTAGCTGGAATGAACGTGCGTGATGAAGAAAAGAAGAGTAGCAATTACAGTATATTGAAAAGACCACATTTCTGCATTTCCAGAAATTTAAAGAAAGAAGAAAACATTTGTGGTTACGCTGCTAACTGGAAGCAGGAAAGCACTGGCACTCTGGAGCAGGGTCAGACACAACCTTTTACTGTGGCTTGTGGATGAAGGCTGCAGAAATACACTTAATGGACTGAGAAAGAGAGTGATGAAAATAGATCCATGAATGATAATTTGAAAAATAAGTTGCCCATCCCAATAACATTCCTAAACCCACATCTTAGAAAGCATTTATGCTATTTTTGGAACATTATTGCACTTTTTGATGGACTTAATAATCTTTGAATGCAATAAAATAAAAATCAGGTTTGCAGTTATGGTCTGGTTAAGATCTCCAAAAAGGTGGGGGAGGAGGAACTCTTTCTGAGACAGAATTTCTAATGGTTTTTGTAATGGAAGCAGTCAGGAACTATTGGTAATCTTCATATTTCAGTGAGAGTGAGTGTCTTAGAGAAGGTGTTTTACTGGATTGTCCCTTGGTAAAATTATTTTAATCTTTTTTTTGTTAATTGTGTTAAAGCTGTAACTTTAAGTATTTGAAAGACCGTCTTGTTGAGTTAGATACATCCTGAAAGGATTAAAGACAGGTCAGTGGAATCAAGACGTGTTTATAAGTCCATAAAACTATTTCAAATACAGCATAGTATACTGTTAATGGAGAAGAAATCGGGCTCAGTGGGATGGGAGATACTCACCTTTCCCCATTGCCCACCCCCGATCATTGCATCTTGAAGCACAGCCTCTGGGGGCAGTCTTGCTTAAATGGTTTTGTTTTTTTCCCAGGGCTTTGGAGGTCGTTTAGTTGAGTTTAGTCATTGGATTTGGGTGCAGACTTAAACCTTAAACCTTATTTTTATGGTATAGATGCAGCCAGGTGGGACTTGGTGTAGCACAAGAGGACTGTGGTGTACTTTTCTTTGAAGAAAATCAATGGGAGGAGGAGGAGGCAGCTTCACCCTGAGTAGTGTTCTGTGCATGACATCTTTGCACCTCTTTCTGTCTTTGTGACCTCCTAATGCTCATCCAAGACAACATGCTGATGAGGTTCTGATGTTGACTGCTGCAGGCTGATGTGAGTCGTGAGTGAAAGTTTTGGTTTGGAATGAGCGTGAAAAAGAGCAGGAAATTAGTCAGGTTAAAGAATTGCTGGATATGGCAGGGCTGGAAGGAAGGGTGTTGTTTTATGCTTGTAAACTCTTATTAGAAGGCCATTTAAAATGTGTGCCAAGGATACCCAAGAGATCTGTCTTGCTGCTATCTCCAATTACCTTTTGAAGATGAGAATCTGAATACTAATATTGTCATTGTTCCTGTGATCATGCTGGGTATGACCATCACCGGTGGGTTTTTCTGAGTGATGGCAGCCTTTGGAAAGCTGAGCATGGATAAATAGCATGCCTTCTGCACTTTTATTGCATATGAATTTTCTACACCCTTCCCCCACTTTTCTTTTTGTTGTTTTTAATCCAGTGATAACTTCTCCTGCAAGTTCATTCCTACCCCTAGGCTCAGTCTCTTAAGGACATACTGTGAACTGATGCTTAATTAACCACCTGCCTCCCCAATAAGATCTTCCTCCAATATGATCCTGAAGGGGCTCTTGATGTAAGAAAACCCAGATTTGTTATTACAGTCACTCATTTTATATTGCTTCGGCATGCTTCGTGCCGTAGCAGGCAGGAGGGGGAATGGCATCTCTGCCACCTTTTTTGGGTACCCACTTTGCTAAGATATGTGTTTGAGATGAGGTTAGGACTCTGAACAAATTAACTGAGACAAGCCATGTGGAATAAAATCACCTTGTTTTTAATTTTTTTTTTGCTTTGTTGTGAAGCAGAGTTAGTTTAAGATTTAAAAGTCAAGGGATCAACCAGTAAGCCATGATTTGTGGACTTTAAACCCAGACTCTTAGCTGTTGGTGTAATTCAAGCTATCCTCAGTTTGTCTAAAGCTGAAGTGCTTGGAATTAAAGAACGACAGCAAAATTAAGTTTTCAAACCTGGTGATGGGACAGATTTAATGAAAATTCTATTTAAAATTGTGCTGTGAGGGTGATATTATGTTCCTGTATGGAGTGCCAAGCTGTGTGCCTGTGTATTAGGCCAAATATGTAATCTTGCGTGGTTGAATTTTCAGGCATGGATATCACTCAGCAGAAGGAAATGAACACACACGAATAATGTTCATAGATAATGATGCTAGTTTTTCAGCCTAAATACCTTGGAATCTACAAAGACAGTTCGTAGACAAAGGGGACACTAGTAAAATTCACTGCAATAGATTTCTCCATTCATAATGACAGGAACATCTCTCTCAATATTACTTAGCTAATGAAGGAATAGATCTGCTGTGAAGTTCCTAGGAGGCTCATTTTCTTGAGTACAGTAGTAAAAGTTAGCTGATGAATGACCTAAACTGCTTAATGTTTCTACTTATAACTTCTGAGCAGCAAGGCGTATCTAGGAGAGTACTGAAGGAGTTATCCTCAGGAGGCCCCAGTGTCCTTGTAGGTTGTCAGAGTCAATGAGCCAGGTTTATTTCAAATGGCTCCTTAAATGAACATTTATTTTGTGCCAGTAACACGTTTTTGATTAACAGCTCCTTTTGACTAATTTGCTTCCCAAAACAGCCCAATAAAGGACTCGTTTAAAACATAATTAAAAGCATGTTATTGCTAGTAGTTAATACTGATTAAAACAGGCATTAAGACAATTATCGTTGAAGGAAAGTAAGCACCCCGTAGTTAGTATAGAATCCATTCTTACCGTTTTTATGCATTGCATACAGGAATGGGCTGCTTGCCAAATTTGCAGAAGTTCATATTTGGCACATAATTGTATCAAAGTTTGATTCCAATTACTTTCTTAATGGACAAGCAATATGACAATATTTCTATTAGGTATTTGTTTTTTTTTTAAGAATACGCTCTAATTCGCAACAAGTTTAAGTTAACATCAGCTCCTGCCTGCTTACCAAATCATATGATAAGAAAGGCATATCAGTGGTGGTTATTTTAAGTGCAGAAGCCAGCCTGAACATTTTAAACTCTTAATGCATATTTTTGGTAGTTGAATACACAAGATTTTCACTTAGACTATATCCCGAATTCTCCAGAAAATACATATAGAAAATAATGTCTTCTCATAATAAAAAATAGAATGTCTTCCTTGAGAGAGTAAGATTAGTGAGAGCTACTTTGGAGATTGGGACTCTAACTAGGAGCCATTAGCTTCCTTACTGTTGCTGTTGAGAAAGTAAACACAAAAATATTTGTCACTGCTTCTGATCCTTACGTAGAAGTTTTACCTGTCACTTAGCACATGTATTTCTCTTTTGAATATTTTGATTTCTTAGTTTCTTAGCTCTGGTTTACATTATGCTATTGCAATTTGTAGCTAATAATAATAATCTATATCCATTCTAATCCATTTTAATTTAACAAATCATTAAGAATGGACAAAGACTTCTGAGGTTATTTTTAAGCTAATTCATCTGCAGTTGAAGTTTCTGAAGGATTTTAACTAAGAACTTGCTTTTGGTGTTGATTTTCTCCCTTAACTTAGTGCAGCGTTAGTGTTGGAAAAAGACAAATTTTTACTCAGTCTTCTTACAAATGGACTAAAGGGAATACTGTTCTAGTTTCTGAATGTATATTCTGTTATGTTTTTGTTTTAAAAACAAGCAAGAACAACAACAAAAAACCCACCACCACTCCCAAACTTTAATATGCTGAAGGTTGTTTAGCCCAGGACTTCATGCCATTGGCTGTGTTTTTCAGGTGGGAGCTCCCACCCTCCATGTAACACTGGGATGCTGAGGGGGACCTATCAAGGATCAAACAGGTTCTCCAGAACCAGGCTTAGATTTCCAGTTAAAATCTGTTTGGTGTGGAGGCATCAGGATGCAATGGACATGTCTCTGGAGATTTAGAGTCTAGTGGACTTCCAGGCCAGGTGCATTATTTACTGCTGTTGGTATCAGTAGAAACATATCTATGAAAGCAATGCTCCTGCTTGAATTGGGCCGTGGTGGGTTGAATGAGCACCAGGATCAAGCTTGTGGCAGCACTGACCATGAAGTATATCAATATTAGCCATTATGTGC
Organism: Odontophorus gujanensis; assembly: GCA_013399175.1. Lineage (NCBI taxonomy): Eukaryota > Metazoa > Chordata > Aves > Galliformes > Odontophoridae > Odontophorus > Odontophorus gujanensis. The sequence continues at coordinate 717,069 of VXAB01006694.1, read as the reverse complement.
TGTGGTGACAGTGAGCATAGCAATAGTTTCTAGAAACACAGAGCAGCTCCATGTCCGCTGACATCAGACTGCTTAGGGTGAAATGAAGGCTTTGTAACATCTCCCCTCTGAAAAATGGGACTTGCCTTTACTACTTGATCACTGAGATGCACATGGGCAAGGCAATTTGTGCTTTGCCTGCCCCATGATCCCAAAGGTTCAGAGCGGTAAGTCTGTCTGTAAAGTGAGAGGCCCTCAGTTTGCAAGTGTGTGGAAGCCCTCCCTTAAGCCAGTCCAGATAGAACTGAAAAAACTTGGTGCTCAGCAGAACCTTGATGAGTTCCTTGGGTGGGGGCTAGGTCTGTGATCGGGGTGGAAAGACAGAGCGCTCTCTCTACTGAAGAGAAGAAAGTAAAAATTATGGCGTTGCATACAATTAAAATCTCATTTCCCCCCCCCCACAGTTTTTTTTCTGAAAATATCAGATGTGTACGTAAACCTCTCAGGGGAACTAACATGTTTCTCAGTTTATCTGTTTTAATTAAGCTGTTAGTTAATTCTTGATTCTTGGGTGTAAAGAGAGGGAAAGAAATCATCTGAAATTATTCAGTTACTAATGTTTAATGGATTTTTAACAATTACAGAACAAAAAGTGACAAAAATAAATAATACAGTTGTTAAAACTAATAATGTAACAAAGGTAAATCGACATCCCTGCAGGCTTGAAGAAGTATTAAAAAACAAAACAACAACTGTACAATCAAAGACTAGCCAGCTTTCTTCTTGTTTTCCCTCTAGATGGATTGGCTATTAATAAGACGTCTGCTGGAACATCTGAGGAGTGGGGGGGAGCAGGGGGCACTAAGGTAGCTGGAAAACAGTGAGCCAGGACTTTGAAAATACAGCAAATATATGATGGAAGTTGGACTCAGTCATAGACTGGAGGCAGAATTTTGTTTTGTAAATAGTGATTTGGAAGCAGGAGGTTGTTAAAGTCCAAGGAAATGCCGGTGGTGACAGGAGAGGTGAGGGAGGAAAAGCAGTGGTGTGGTCAAAGCAGTTGCTGCTGAAGGAATGTTGCAACAGCATTCTGAAACACAAAGATTGTTTCTCAAGTGCAGAGGAAATAATATTCCTGGTACAGAGGTAGGAAGTGATGGTGTCCTAGGGGGTTGCTCCCATACCAAGAAACTGGAATTAGATGAGATAAACAGGAAAAAAGTGCAAGATTTAAGGCAAGCCTCATTAGATGTAAGATATGGTACTCAAGCAATACTTATGTGTTATGTGCTAATGTTGTCCACATTAAACAAAAAAGTAATGCTAGTGATGAAGTGTATGTGTAGGGGTGGTGGCAGTCATAAGGACTGCAGAAGGAGATGATGACCTGCCCTCCCAGAGGGAAGGGGGAACACCTGAAGTTGACTGCATGGCTCTGGTCCTGACTGATTACCGAAGATGTGTTTGGAGATTTTGGGGTGGGATGGATCTAGTGGTTTGCAGTGAGGAAGGGATTTCCACAGATTTCAGAGACAAATGCAGAGAACAGTGAGGCGTGGAAAGCACCAGACAGGTTCCAAAGCAGGCTGTAAGGATTCTTGTAGGGAAGAGAGAGAATTAGGCAAAATTTCCTGCAAGTGACTGAGTCAGATAAATTGAAGCCCACAAGCAAGGATCAGTGTGCAAGGGCACGGGCAGCAGGCTTGAAGGAAGCCTCCCTACTTCAGCCCTCCCTCCTCAGTCACTTTGAGCTTCTCTGTTTGAAAGTTAAATTTCTAATTTTATTCAAATAAAGCCTAGCTTTCTCGCTTTAAAAGCCTTTTAGTCTTTAGGGATCTCACTGTAGGTGATGGCTTCAGCAGATCCACTTCAAAGCTTTGGCGGATTCAGTGTCCTATCATAGCAGATACTAATTAGTGAAGCTGTGGGCCAAATTCCTGTGGGATATAACCCAACAGATACAATAGTATTGTGCTGGAATTAATCCAGTAAGCCAAAACTGTAAACCTGTGCACGCTGAAGTCAATGGCAAATTTCCAGTCAATTCCAGTAAACATAAGGATTGGGGCTTAATGAAGAGATTGAAAAATCCAGTGGATATTCTAGAATTGCAAATTAAAATGTCTAGAGTTCTTTTAGATGAGAAGAAAATGTATTTTCTTAACCTAGCGTATTAGAATAGCAGTGTGAAACCACAGTGTTGATGATAATCCATCAAGTTTACTCATCATTAAAAAAAAAAAGGGATATATAATGGGTATATCTGAATGTATAAATGGGATATTTCTTATTTGTATGTAGAAGGGGGAAGGGATTGTGTGAAATAGAACAGTAAACTGAGTTGGGAAAGAAAGGTACGCAGTGGGAAAAACTTCATGGTTTTAATGTATAGTTTTATTGCTGATGTCAGATACATTTAACATTTACTAATCTATTATAAATGAAAATGAAGTGTACTATCTTAAGGCTTCTAAATCAGAAATGGTAGGCTCTAAAAGTATGCATTGTGGTACTTTCACTTCCAAACCTCTCAGAAAGCCATTGCATATCAAAATGTTTGAGACGTTTTCCTTGCTGTGGCAAGCCTTCTTCTCAGTTCTGCGAAGGCTAATAAGGCTATGGCTTTGTTGATATGTTTTAGAAAGAGAGTATATTTGGAAGGAAAAATTGGATGCTGAGCTTTTGTTGTGATAGCTCTAAGACTCTATTTTGGCTTAGACTTCTAAGACTCCATCTGAAGAAGGAAAAAAGGAGAGAAACCAGCAGAAATGATTCAGGTGTCAAACAAAAATCTCTTCCAAGAATAAGATTTATTTCACTCTGTAACCCCTTGCCAGAAGTTTCTGTCTTTGGGAAATGAAAATTTCTGTCTTGGTGGTACTAGTAAAGCAAAACCAGCTGAGCACATTCAAACAATGGACAGAGTACGTCTCTGCTAATTTGGAGTTTTCTGGCTTCTGTCACTGCATGTCACAACCATAATTACTATCTAAACATAGAGGTGAACTGCAAAACAGAAATGAAACTTTAGCTGAGAAATGCTGTATGACATGAAAGTTCCTGGTAAGTCATGCATATCTTCAGCATGGTTGCATGTTGTAGTATAACCTTGTTTGATATTGTCTGCCATCTGAAATGAGCTTGGTGTTGTGAAAAGATCCCAAAGAAATATTTACATACCGGTGAAAAATGAGTTACTTTGGTGTTTGCTGTGGAATTTGGGCCCTTCCTGAGGTGGAGTGGTGAGCAGGGCCCTGGTAACCTGGTCCCCACCTGGAGGTCTGCTCCACTAGTGCTGGAGTGTCAGGTGGCCTCCTTCATACTTGAGTCTTTTCTTCTTTTTCTTTATTTTTTCTACTTCTCATTTAGCACTCAAGAATAGCCCACCTGTAGAAGCTGCTTGATTAAAAACCTCTGCAAATATAGTCACTGTTTTGGAGTAGGAGATTTGGAATAATGCAGCTTTGCAACACACTCTCTTCAATTCTGGCTCAGGCAAGGTTGGTGTTGGGGCTGCCATGCTCACCACCCTCAAACACTGGGCATGTTGCTTAAAATTACTGTTTAAACTGTTACAGGGTTGTTAGAAATGATGCTTGTGCTGTAAGATTCCGTATTTTAGTTCATGTGTTGTAGGGAGGGAGAAAAGTGATACGCATAGGTACTTGTTTTATTACAGGAAAACACTACTAATTTATTGATAAACTGTTGTCACGATTGTATTACGTAGATGTCAGATGTGCTTTGCACAATGACAACTTTATATGTGTGGTAGAATCAATACAATCTTGGAATTTATTTTTGGTGTACGTATATGTATGTAAGTAGAGAAAAATAATTGATTTCATTCTTGTTCCACTGCTCTTGAAATCCAGCTTCATCCATCCTGCTTTCTCTCCTGGGGCTGTTTTGAAGTTTAATGGGCCTGCCGATAGTTTCTGAATAAGATGTAGTGAGGGAAGACCTCACTGGTCTTGCCTGGAAAACCTGAGGGGAATCCAACCATCTTTCATGTCACAGAAATCATAGAATCATTAAGGTTGCAAAAGACCTCTAAGATCACCTAGTCCAACCCCAACCCATCCCACGTCCCCTCAGTGCCACATCTCCGTGGTTCTTCAACACCTCCATGGATGATGACTCCCCCACCTCCCTGGCAACCTGTTTCAAAATCTACAGTTAAAAGCTCCTTTATCTTTTCTGATTAAAACAGGGTTTTGTTGTTATATCATAAAAAGAACCCTTTTCCTGCAGCAGCTTCTGTGCTAGTTACTAAATCAGACCATACTGAAAGCAAAACCTTTCCTGAGGCTTTGAGAGTCCTGTTGATGTACCTGGCTGGAGGGTGATTCTGGGCCTGGAAATGTAGGGTCACTCTTGCATGCAAACAGTGGGCAGAGTGGGTTTCAGCATTGATCAGAGATAAGACCTGCTTGGTAACGATTAGAATGAAGTACCTTCCATACCTACAGGGAGGTCTCACCCCTGTGTAGTTCTGTAAAAGCTATTCAGGTAATTTTTTTTTTCCTTTTCCAGTGAGGAGTCTATAGTATGACCATCCTTAAAAATGCCATTTTGTTTTACCTGTTCAATCTTTTTGAATAAGTTTTCAGATGTTGTTAAAGAGAATCCTGAATATTGGTTACAGGAGGCAATCTGTTATTAAGTCACTGCTGCTCACACAGTCTGCTCTCTTGTATTTTCTTTTTTTTCCTCTGGAACAAACTAAACAGACTTTGGCAAAACAGGATCTTATAACATCAAACTGTACTAAAGACAGATTTCCACAAAGTGCTTGCACAGCACAGAAAGTTTAAGTGCTGGCACCAGGACAGGTTTGTGTGGTACAGAAGAATTCTTATATTTGAATGTTTCTATCTTACAAGCCTTTAGATGTCAAACTTTAAGTGGAATTGACTGTTTATCCCAGTTGATTTTGACTAGTGACGCCTTCCAGGTTGGAGGGCGCTCACTTCACTCTGTTTCCCATCAGCACTCCTTGACTACCGGCATGTGGTGCCAATTTGTTCCTTCTGTACAGAGAAGAAAAGAAGTTTGGATTTAATTTTAAGCCTTGACACAAGGTTTAATTTGCTAAAAAGGGGAGCTGTGCCATTGTAAATCTTGGAGGAGACACCAAGGTTGCAAAAATTGTCAGCCCAATCTGTTTTAAGCACCATTCCAGTCACTCCATTAAAGGAACAATATTCCTTTTTGCAGCCTGTTCAGCTTTATCAAAGCACACCGGTCCCCATGTAGCTGACTACTCTACCTTTTCTTGCTTTCTGGTCAGGTTTTTGTGATAAGAGGAAATTTATGTGCTGAAAATGATTTATCAATACATTAGGGGAAGAAAAAAAATGATTTGGTTTCAGGTGGCTGAACACCAAAGTACAGTAGTTTATGAATTTGCCAAGAAGAGTCATAAAGAGAATAAAAGGTGTTCCTATTAAAATCTTCTCACGCTTACAGAAATAAGGACACTGTGGCTCTATCATTACTGTATCCACAAGAAAACTGGTAGAGCATGATTTTGGTGCTTCTACAAAGCCAAGTGTTTGCTTTATTCCTGGTGTTGAGTCAGGCCACCCTTAAGTTTGAAGGGCAGTTGGCCCTAAGAGCGGATTCTGGTCTCTGCTAGGATGGTGTAGGTGGTCCCTTCACTCTTCTGTAGTATGGAAGAAAAGAGGGTTTAGCACAGTGACAACATGAACTTGTTCACTGACTTCAGTAGGGTCAGGATTTCGACCTCTGTCCTAATTCTTTGTAAATGTTCTCTGATCCATGATGATATTGTCAGGGAGGGGCAGTATGTTGTGATGGGATTTGGTAAATACTGTTTTTTTTAAGTAGTCTGGTTTAAAAAGAAGAAGATCATTCCTTAGCAGTTTGAAACTCAGAAATGTAAAAGAATTGCAGGAAAGCTCTAGTATGCTCATGTATATTGAGACTCTGCAGTACCATGGTTTAGTCCCTGTTTATTTATTTATTTGTTAAGGAATAGATGCCTGACCCAATAGTTCATTGATGCTCATCTGTCACGCAAGTCCTTTCTGTTTCTTGGATTAAGTGCTGCAGACCTAATAAATCATGGCTGCTCTTTTGGCACCGTTCCAGCCCGTGCTGTCAATCCGGGCTCTGTACATGTGTAACGTTTTAAAGTCAAATCCTGCAAAACAGCAACTTTCTGTTAACTTTGTGTTATGACGGGCTGGCTTAGCTTGTGGGATAGTTTCCCTTTTTCCACATACCGTGGGTAATTAATATGGGGATTCTAATACCTTGGAAAAGTTGTTTTACTTACAACGTAAATTACTTGTTCTAAAACATAAGGATTTTGCTATTTTGCCCCTTCTGTGTTTGATGGTGAAGAAAACTTTCGCTCATTTTGGTGGGAGGAAAAAAGTCCCAGGAAACCCTGAAACTTCTTTCACTATCTTAAACTTACTGCTATTTCTATTTCTACCACAAATCTTGTGTTGTTAACATGTGTTTTCTTTCTATTTCCTCAGATAGGATTGACTGAGTGGATAGATGTATTTATTCTCATTTTTTTTTGTCATTTACCAAACTGTGATGTAGTATTAGGAAGAGAATGGGAAACTAAAGATGTGCCATGAAGTGGGCCATTCATCAAAAATACTGCTTTCCTTTGGGTGTGCAGAGCTGGAACAAGCGAGGACTTGGTTCTGTGTTTCCAAGGTTTTTGCTGAACACAGGAAGTGCTCGGGTTTTGACTTCGCAAAAGTGAAGGGAATATGGGTCCTGTTTTCTCTTGTCATGTGTCCATTTCAGATCACAGAATTTGTGGAGCATAGATGTTGGTTGTTTTACAGGAAGTCATTTAGCCTATTTATCTGTGCACAGCTCCTTATCAGCTCCATCTCCCAGTTATTTTTCTCTTGGCATTTATAACAGGATAGCTCTTCCTCCTGAAGATGAGGGAAGAATGTGGCTGGATGTGTTTCCACAGCTTCTCTGGGTACTGCTTTTACTTTGCAGTTACCAGGGGAAATATCCATTTAACCATTCTGCTGATCTCAGGCAGAAATACTATTTTTGGAGTTGCTACATATCACTAGTAACTGATGTGCATTTGAAGGACTTATGATGGGTATAATGTTTTAAAGACTATTTTCAGATGTGTCACTTCTAAAAATGGACTTAAACTTATGAATTTCTGTGGCATTCCACTCAAGCTATATACTACAGAAGAGTTTGGTTAGCCCCTGATTCACTGCTCTTATTTCCAGAGCTCAGTTGTTTACTGTGATATTCTTCAGTTATATCTGTGAGTAGCAGTGTTTTTGTTGCACGTGCAATTTTCACACGTGGTGACCACAATGTTGATTTTATTGTGTAGATTCTATGATTCTGTTCATACATCTGTCTGATCTGGAGACCATCTTTGGGTTCAGTGAGGCCTAGGCTGGCTCCTGATCACTCTGCTCTGACATTGTGACCACAGAGTCTGGAGTCCGAATCTGGTTGGAGCCCTGTGTTGCTCACCTCCCACTGTCATGCAGGATTGGCATCAGAAGCCATGTTTCTCCTAACAGGAGGATGCTCTAATCTGCTGCTGTCTTATCCTAGTTCCCCGAATCATAGAATGGCTTAGATCAGAAGAGAACTTAAAGATCATTGAGCTCCAAACCCCCTGCCAAGGGCTGGCTGCCCCCCACCAGCTCAGGCTGCCCAGACCTCATCCATGGCCTTGGGCATCCCCAGAGGTGGGGCATCCACAGCTGGCTGCCCATCCCAGGGCCTCACCATCCTCTGAGTAAAGATTTTATTCCTAATATCTAACCTAGATTTCCCCTCTTAGATATAATCTTTCCATTTAGGGCAAGGCAACCACTCTGTGTGGGACTAGAAGGAATTGCTAGGTCTTGTGATGAGGCATGATGTTGTTTACCTGCAACAAAAACAAACAGAGTGAGAAATCTTCTCTCTTGTGACTACTGGGAATGTTTTGGGCATCCTCTGCTGGTCCCCGCTGACAAGCAGCATTTGTAGGCATGCAGTGTTTGTGCAATTAATCAAGTGCCTTCTGAAGCCAGCGTAATTTGGAAAGATGACCATTTATAGAAGATTTGTTGTTCACTGACCGCAGTTACAGTTATCTGGGAGAACGGATAGGTCAGATTTATTTAATTTGCTTTTTTTGGTAAAAGCACTATTTTTTCTTAAAATTGGCTAGGAAAAAGATTTGTTTCCATGTGGGTGTGTATTTCAACACTGTGGAAAAATGGTTATTTCATAAGCTTGAACATCAATCTTTGGATTTACACAAATTTTAAATTATATTCCTAAGAGTTTATAACGGGAGCCAAGAGTTATTTTCTGGTTATTAATCTTTCTCCCCTATCCAAAAACATCCCCAAACTTTGTTTAGCTGTACAGTCTCTTCAGACTGTTGATTGTACTGTACTGGGGCTGAGAATGTTTCAGTTTATGTAACCAGTCTCTCTGTTTAAACTTCAATGACAGATCTTTTCATTTTATTTACAGCCAAATAACAATGCAAACATGTCATGGTACAGCCGTAGACATGGTGTGCGGTCATTGAAAAGGGCATGCACCAAATTGATTTCTTGGTCTTATCCTCTTAAAACTTATTAAAAGCATTTCATTGTTATGTGCAGCTATTAGTGAGCAAAAATAAGCTTTCCTTATTTACGTAAGGATGATAGCTAGTCACTACGTGTTCTCAGTTATTAGTTGTTTGGTTAATCAGAAAGCTGTGTTATTACAGCATTTTTGTAGATTGCAGTTAAGCAGAAAAATCACACATGGCATAATGGTGAAATGTTGTACAGCAAACCCACACACTAATCTAAAATCATATCTTTAATCTGTTTACATCATTGCAATATTTAAATTGTGTGCATGGGTTTGATTATGAACTTTTACGTAGACACGTTCATGTTGTAGTATTTTGTAATACAAACGTCAATGTTGAGGCAGCTTTCTGAGCATAATTAATGCTAAATTGCAATTTGAAAGTGAATTCATCTAGGCACTTCTGAGCTTTCCATCTGGTCCTTATCATGCAAAGATGTACAGCCAGCAGCATTAGAGCCAATTTCAAGATTCTTGTCCAACCTCTCTATGCACAGACGACTTGCTATTTATCCTTGATGAGGTTTCCTAGCCCTCCCAGCAGCCTTCTCCTGTCCTCCCAGGAAAGCATTGCAAGCCTTATTTTTTTTTCTCCTGAGCTTTTAAAACAGATTTTTGAGGTAATCAGAGTTTGATGGTGTCTGTTCAAATCTTAGCTTAGACTCCATCTTTGATAGTAATAAAAATCTTTGTAAAACCCTGCTCATGAACTTATCAGTCCCTATCCTGAAACTTGATTTCTTCCACTGCTTTACTGTCCATGTAGACCACTGAGCAGAATGATGTTCCTCTCATGCTTAACTGCTCCTGGTTTCCAGCCTAAACCCACTGCTGGCAGTGTGATGCCTGTCTCTATGTGTCAACATTACCTCCCACTTCTAACACATCTTCATTTACCTATCTGCTGTCCTGAGCAGTTGTGTTCCTCATCTGCTACTGTTTTGCCTAGCATTAATATCCCAGTCTGAACCTGTGTTGTTTAATTGTATTCATATTAATTTGATGTGCAAAATTGTATGATACTTTTTAGGAAATATTACTACCCTTCTTTGTATAGATGGTTTCTGTTAACTTCTGTTTCCCTAGCACAGTTCTTCACCATGCTCATACATTTTTTTTTTTTAAGAAACTTCTAAATGAAAAATAGGGAGCCTAAAAAAATTTATGTAAGGAACTTCCCCGGTACCTTTTGTCCAACTCAAGAGCATAACACTGAGGTTGATACTTCATTATTTCTCATTCCTTTCTCTGCTTTGCATCTCATTTCCCTTCTTTCAACTTGAGTTTCTCCTTGATGAGCGCTGTGTTTATGATAGATTTTCATGGTTTAACAGGGATGACAATCACTGTCTTGCAAAAACAGTTACAAGTTACTGCTCTTTCGTTGCTCAGAAACTCAGAGTGTAGGGCTGACATATGTTTATGATTCCTCAGATTTCTATTTTTTAATTTTTTTTTTCACTTTAGAAATCTTGTCTGCATGAAATTCAATGACTTAAATACATTTGTTCAGGATTTCTGGATGTCTGAGAGCCTGGGAAAAGCTGTAGATCAAAATGGTCTGCTGGACATCTGGAAATCCTGGAAATACTGTCTGCAGAGAACAAGTGCAGCAAGGCTCATGTTTCCAGGAGGCACCCAACCTCATTGCTTGAGCAATGCCTGCCTGGTCAGGGCATGTAGAGTGAGACAGGCCCTTCCTGGAAGCATTAGGCTTAATGTCCACATAGGCACACAGGCTCCTCATTCTGGTTAATAACAAAGTGTGTGGCAGCAACTGATCATTTCTCTCCCTGTGCATCTTGTAGAAGAAAGGAAGAAAAAAACCAACAAAATTGTATTCCCATTTGTGGTTTTCTGATGTTGATGGGAATGAGTAGTCCCAAGCAGGGAGAGAGTATTTAAATTGCATCTGCTTGATAAACTAAAACATATGTATATCATCTGCCTGATTTGTTTTCTTCTATTAAATTTTTGTCTGTTCTTTCTTGATATTTAATTTGTTCAGTACTCGCACTGGTTTACAGCTTCAAAGCAGTTCCTGCAGAGCTAAGTGTTAGCAATATGTTCATGGCTGTGGATGCTGAGCTTTGAAATGGAGGTGGGTCCATGAGAACCATTTTAGCATCACAATATTTTGTCTGTCAATAGCAGTTTTCACAAAGGTGATGCATGTACTCTAATGCTGAGATGAAGAAAAGTGTGAGACAGTCCTGTGAAGAAGGCAGAAGGAGCAAAAATTCACCCAGGTGACAAAAACAAAAAAGTCACGTCTCCAGACAACATCATCAAATACATTTGGCTACTGGATATCAGATGGTTATGGCCATGCATCACTGCTAAAAATGTTGTAAAGAAGCCAAATATGTTTTAAGTGAACTTGTTGGACGTCAGGGAGAATATGGCAAAGGTCTTAAATAAAACACCCAGGAAACAAACTTCTTGGATTTCCAAGAAGCAGAATTTTTCTTTGGAAAGAAAAGATAAATGCACCCCATACTCCTGAACAAACACATATGAAGTGCTAGTGACTAAGGGATTAATTCTTCCCCTGTGTTAAAAATAGGATCAAATATTCCAGATCTCAGCTACATTAACTGCTTAGCACCTGAGGATGTTTTATAGAGGGTTATTGCTAAGAAGAGAATGCGTAGCAGAACTATTTAGCAAAGAGAAATCCCATTCACACGCCTGAGGAAACTACGGGCAGTGTCTCCAAAGGGAACTTCTCAAAGCCATGGAAAGAAAACAGAAGTAGTGAATCATGCCATGCAATGTGAAGAATTTAGAAAGCACACTAAGAAGTTCCATATCAATGTTTTTTCTTAAATATATTCAACAAAAGGCCTATTTCCCTTCAACATTTCTAAATTTCAGCTTTCTCTCCCTTTTACTTTTATAGCAGTAGAACAGTTCCAAAAAACTTGCAGAGTTATAGCTTTTAGTGTAAAATCCCTGGATTGCTTGCTTTTTATTTTCCTGCTTCTCAATAGGTTTAGAGAGAATTTTAAAGTGATAGCCTAAAAAGCGAATATTAAAAGAAAGAGATTATAAAAGCAATTGTAGAAAAGTTTGGGAACTCATAACTTGTAACTCCCATTACAGCTGCAGCAGAACTGCGGATGTGAGCATAGTTCTGTTCTCCCACAGTGCTCTGCAGTGAAAAGAAATAGCCCATTGAATCTTTGATTTCTTATCTGTGCTTTGCTGATTCATCAGTACAAAACATGAAGGTGAAGAGAGAAATGCAGGTAGCCAGGCTCCACAAATGAATATTTTCTCCTTGAACTGAGTACTAAAGAAACTCTCTGATTAATTTTTCTTGAACTCCAATTAAGATTACTGAACCTCACCTCTATATAAGTGTAAGTCAGTTAAATGAGTGAAACACTTTGGTATTTGTAGCTTCTGATTCCTTGTGAAAACATTCACAATTGGCCACTGGGTTGGAGTTGCTTGGAGCAGGCTGATATGGGGAATGCTCAGCTCCAATTTGGACGTCTTCCTACTCCTCATCAGTGCTCTGCAGCTTACTAATGTTTGGAGGTTTTTAGTAAATTACTGTGTAAGTTTCTGTGGGCCTGGCTTATACATAGCTCAGAATAGATAATTCTAAGGTCATTCTTATCTTAAATGTTGGATTTTTGTAATCATCTGCTCCCCTGGTACGTTCTCCATCTTCAGATGAGGGTGTTTAAAAAGCAAGCAAGTAAAATCCCCAACAGTAACAAGAGTTCTTGGTTGTGATGATTGTTTTTTTTCTGTTGTTTTCTGTCATTTCTTTCCAGAGTTTATTTAGTTTGGCTTTTACTTGTGGGTCAGATGAGATCTTTGAAAACAGTCGAATGCAAAATTATTAAATGGTGAAATTTGTGACTAAACCATATGTTTCCATATTGCAGTATTTTGTTTACTTGACTTGCAAAATAGAGCATCAATCGTACTGATAATTTATGAAATGCTTTAGGAAAAAATATGCTTTCCTGTTTAAATAAGGTGAATTTTCTATATTCTGTTGATTTTAATAAATATAGCTAATGAGCAGGATAAACAAACAAAAATCCAAAAAACAACTGATATTGAAGGAAAGGTATGTTTTATTCTCTCTGGCTTTTCATCTGTTGTAATAAATTGGGGTTTTCACTTCTGCTTCTGTAAACTCTGATAGTGTCAATGGGCTTTATACAGGGGTTTCTATGGAGAAATTTGGACTGTACTGTAGAAACATTAAATCGTTATTAAAGTATATCACATTCTTAAAATGCTTGTTGCAGGACAAATAGCATTGAACCAACTCATGCAAAGCTGCCCTGACACCTTTCAGAAAGTAAACAGAGAATGAGAAGATGTGAAAGTTGTTTGCTCAGATAAAGCAAACACTGGGTTAAACGTATTTATATATATACCTCTAGCAAGATGTCAAGTGCATGGCAGCCTGCGTAGCCAGTGCTTCTTGGGTTGACCACACGGAGCAGCTGCCCTGCTCTTGAGATGAAGTACATCTGCTGTGTGACGCTTTCAGTCTCCTCTGACCTGGGGCATGGGAACTTCAGTGCGTTTCCAAACCCAGGTCCCATTAGCACGATGCAATTAGATTATTGAAGAATGCAGTTGACAAAAGGCACATATTATTTATAATTTGTGCTGGCAGAGAAGATTGCTTTAGACTAAAATTCCATGAGCTTGTCCTCACGTCACTCGTTCAGTAGATCTGAGGAGAGAAAAGAGCACGTTTTAAAGAAGTAATGCTTAATAGTTGCATGAACAATAGCATTTTCTTTTTTATATTGCTTCAAGACTTCTATTTTTCAACTTCCTTCACTGATTTGCCCTTCTTTTGTCTTTTGTTTTACTGTTGCACCATTTTTTACACTATAAGCTGTGTAAACTGACTGCCTTTCCTTTCTTGTGGAGCTTTTATGAGAAATTAGAGTGTATTTTATTAGAATTGTTATTTACGAAGTTTGTGACATTAAATTATGTCCAAACTGCATCTTTCATAAGACACTAACCTCTCTTTCTCACCTGTACTTTTCCCAGTTGAATCTTTAAAAAAATAAAATCATGATTTGATTTCACTTTTAAGGGTGCTTAAATAAGCTAATGGTACTGCACTTCAGAGCAGTATATTGCATATCCCCAGTGACATAACTCTGCACTCTGATATTTTGAGTATTGATTTTCCCAGGACAGACTTTTTCTTCTTTATCCCTACTGGAGAAGTACATTACTTTGACTATATACTCTGTTATATTTCATGAAGTATTAAGAGTATCAAGTTTCTCCCAAGGACATATTGAATTATGTTTTAGCTATAGCACTGCTTTAAATGTCTGCATATGTCACAAACGCGATCTGCAGTTTGGAACAGTAATTAATGATTATGTTAAAAAGATTTTCTTAGCATTTCAGTAATTTAGAGTAGCAGTGTGATGTGGGACTACTGATGTATGTAAATATTGTGAATACTTTCGTGAGGAATTCTGGATTTTTTCTCCCTTAACTATGTCAAGTATATGTAAAAAAAGGTCCTTGTGTGAGGAGCACAGATGTCAGATGCATATACTCCACAAGACTGAGAAATTGTTGCAATAATGCTGAAGTTCTATAAAGCAAAATAGGAGTTCTAGGTGGAGATGGGTGTCCTGGCAATTACACGATTGTTCCTGTTTCTTCTCACATTGATAGCATTTCTGATGTTTCTTTGGTGGCTAAAACTGAGGCTAGGTGATCTGTATGCTCTCTGCTTCAGGTGAGTAGGTGGAGTTGCTCAAGCTAATTGTACTGGTAAGATACTTAACTAGAGCCTAGCTAGGAAATTCCGCAGTGATGAACATTTTGTTTTAGAGTTTAATTATGTCAGTGACTTTTATTTTACAGTAGCATAAATCAGTGCAACATGTGAGATACTGCTTGTCCATTTTCTTCACTTTGTGTTCTGAAATCCCCTCTCTGTGCCCATCTCAGGGCCATATTTTCCCACTGTAACAGCATTTCCTAATGCGGATTAGGAGAATCCCAGCCTCGTGCCTGCTCTGAGTGCCCTGTCACCATCGTACTGCTTTCAAACAAATGCTGAAGATGTATTCTATCCATCATTAGTACCACAGTGCACCAAAAAATTAACCACGTGTTTGTAGTATGTAAATGGTGCAATTCCTCCAAGTCCTAAACCCAGCTGTACAGTGGAGATGCTGAATTTCCTACCAAAGATTTTTGCCCATGCCCTCTGGCAAAACTCCCTTCTGGAATTGTGAAATATATCGAGCCTATTTTTTCCTCCCTTCACTAGGTAAAGTCTAACAAGACCAAAGCCTGCTGGACAAATTAAAAGAACTAAAGAATTGAAAGAATTCACAGAAAAAGCAGTTTCAGGCTTCTTTAATTATCCATAGATGCCAAAAGGCACAACAAGGAGGAGATTCATATCAACTACATGACAGATTTTTTATTCTGTAGTGATGCGGTCAGTAAAAGAAATTTAATACAGGCTCTCTTATCGCTCTGCCATCTCATTTAAGTGTGCAGGTGACTGAGAAATGCACCCCAGGAAAATTCATCTCCTCTGAATTTGTAGTTTTCTGACACAGAAAAGCATATTGTGCTGCGAGAGAAGAATGAGGAGAAGCAGTGAAGTATTTCTCCAGCATGTATTATTTGTAAATACTGCAGGAAAATTATGGGAGTAGCAGTGTTATGTTGTTAAAGTGTTTGGAGACTGGGGAGTTTTGCAAGCTTCTATATACTTATCTTGTTTGCTGAGACGTAGAAGGAGTGATATTTTCTATCATTATTCATTTATTTAGAGGCTCTATTGAGAAGATTCATCCCTCGAACAGCCTAGTTCATAACCATGAAGAGAGCAGCAGGCAGCATTGGGAATACCTGGGGCTGCACCTAATACATCAATTGTCAAAGTTTCCATGCAAAAACCCTTGTAGGGTGAGCAGGAATTTCCTGTTTAAAAGGAGTTATACTACTTTAAGAATAGAGCAGTTTGTAAAAGCAAAGAGAGGTTGTTCTGTTTTTAGTAAATGACAGTATCATCCAGAATGAAGATATATTGCCTATCTTAACTATGTACATATCTACTACATACATTTTTCATTGTGTTCGTATTCATGTTTAATTTTTATATACATTTGCATTTAACATATCAAATTTTTATTAAGAATATTATTTAGCATTCTCAAATGCGCAAGAAGCAAACTCACTGTACTCATTCCTCTTTAAGTGGGTTAGGAAAGATGAAGCGATTTGGGCAGAGTTTCAGAGAAAATCTGTAGTGAAGTGAATGCTAAATACTAGCCCAGTCTTTAACAGCAGAAGTTTTTCGATCACTGGGTAACTCCATCATCTCTGAATTTGTCTGGTTGTTTTCAGCTGCTGCGTATTCTGTTCTTTTGACAAAGTGTCAAGGCTTTGCTTGAAAGCACCTTGTACGTTAAAAAGATAAACAAATAGATGCTGAAATAACCCTGTATTCTGCTCCTCTGAGCAAACATCAAAGGAACTGTTCCTACATGTGCTCATCCCACATTTAGGAGGACTTGCTGTTTTACTTTGAGTTCCCTTTAGACCCTCAGCTTTTCTCATGGGCATTACTGATTTATGATTTCCAAACCAGGTACCATGGGAAATTCTTTTCTCATTACATTTGCAGCCCAAAGATTATTGGAAAGTGGGTAGGAAGTTCCTTTAAGCTAAAGGATTCAATTCTTTGTGGTGCAGTGCCTCTTCTTTGAATGTGTTTCTGTTCCTAAAGCGCAGTGCTTTGTGCCCCTGAGCATCCTGATTCATGGATGTTGTTCCCATGGCTGGACATGGCTCTGTGTTCCTAAAAACACAGAGACTGTGTGGGAAATGCACTATTCCTTCAAACTTATCTCTCCAGCCTCATTTAATAAATGATGTGTTCATGATCTTTTAACATCAGTAACAATTTGTTCGTCATATTACGCTGTTCAAGAGAGAGACTGGGAAGCTATCTGAACCATTTTAAAACTTAAATTAGCCACCATAAAGTGCAGAATAAAATTATAAAGACTTTCTTGTAATACAAAATTCATAGAGACAAAACTCTAATTTCCTGATGGATATATGATATTAATGTAACGGATACCTCAGTGTAGTTAAATTGCATTAAATGGTTATTAATGCTTGAATAAACTTCAAGGAAGTGGGTACTGGTTGAAATGGGATAATATTTTGTTCTGCTAAATTATACGTTAATTGGTATTTCCTCTCTTGTAAAAAGGACCTAAAGGGCTTAATAAAATATGTGGTAGAAACATTATTTTTTTCTTCTTGAGATGTTAAGTCTGGAGTTTAATGGGAAACATTTCAAATCATTCCCAGAAAATTCATCAGCATTCACAATGACATGGCTTACAGAACTCCCCGGAGTAAATAACAGTGGCTCTCAGTAGTGAACAAGTCAGTATGCAAGGGATGGAAGGAAACACTACAAGTGAATTGCTTGCTGTTTTATTTTCATGTTTGTGATTCTACTTTCTTTGCTCAGATGTAGGTAACTACCTCCAGTGTAATATAGCAGTAATTGAGTGTATTGGCACTGCGTGGGGTGATGTGTATTGGTGGGCTGAGAGAGGAAGGAAAGTGGTAAGGGGCCTCAGCGCTCATCTCCTGAACATTCAGAGAGGCATCCTCAAATCAAGAAGAGGCAGCACAAAAACCACTCATGAAATAAAAACGATTCAGTAGTCTAAACTTCCTAGATTTTTTTTATTATTCCTTCTTTGTAGGACTGCTTTTTTTTTTTTTGAGTTAAGTAAAGGGAAGTGTGGGTGCTTGGTTTTAACTTGGAAATATCAAATATGAATACTGTGTACTGTGTCTCAGGTTCTTCATTTGGAGAAAACAAATATACAAATGTTCTCTCTCCCACCAGTATTCTTTTCTTATGGACTGATTGGTTGTGTGAATTACTTTCCTTTCACTCCAGCATTTGGTAATGCTGTCCTTAACAATAACTGAAAATGAGATGTTGAGATGTTTCCACCTTTTCTTTTAAAGGCACTTTAGTTGACTAATGACTGAATACCTATAGGTAATTGACTATACAGTGGCAAGGAAATAAGATTATTTCCTTCAGAATGCAAGGTGTTGGTGAAGAATCTTCAAGTTCTCACTGTGCAAAAGCGATTAATATATTTTGTTTGCCATGGTGTTGGGTTTTCCAACCTGGATATGGTTTACTCTGCTCACGTCTCTGTGTTCAAATGAGATCCTGTGTTCAAATGAGATCACATCTTTATCACACAATTTGTATTTTTTTAGATGATAATGCTTGGGAAACACAAAGCCACAGTCCCCAAATATCATCATTAACTGAGTTTTCCTCCTCATGTAACTTAAAGCAAATCGCAGAGGAAGAATGAGGTTAGCCAAAGTTTTGTGCTCTGTAATTTGTCTTAGAAGAAAAATGTGATAGAGGAATCAGATAATTTTGATACAATATAAATATTTTCATATTTACAAAGAATGGATAAGTTCCCATTTCCTGATTGCTGAAGAAACCATATGGGAGACCAGCATCTTTGTTCCAACCAAGTGATCTCCCATAGATTTAATTTGGGGCCTGGCTGTAGAAGTATTGCTCACTGTGCATGGTCTTTTCTTGCTTCCCTACATTTTTCATTTATTCGTCTCTAAAACCAGTATTTGAAAAAGATACTTTAAAGGAACCTTATCTATTTTGAAAAAGAATGCATGTAATAGTGCTAAGGCATAACTGATTGTAAAAATAACTTATTTTATAAAAACCAGATTCTGTAGAGCACTTGGCATACTGGCTTGTCAGAGGGAACGTGAATGTGTTATGGTTTAATGTACCTTCTTGGTAGAGCACGATGTGCTTTATCATGGAAGAATAAAGCCACTGGCTGAAGAAACTTCTCTGAAGAGAAGACGAAGTTTTTGTGGTTTTAAATCCTACTGGACGCTGTTGTAGGCAATCCCTGAGCTACCTATGGGTCTGTGGCAAAACCGTTGGACCCAAAGCAGGGCATTTGGAAATGCTCGGTGTGCTTCCAGTGAAATGGGACATTAGGAGGAGCTGAGTCTTAAAGGAAGCAATGCCTTCGTTATCTCTTGGATTTCTTGTGTCCTGCTAAGAAAAGCTGTACTCGGCAAGTGGTGCAACAGCACCTCCTCCCTCTGTGAAGAGTAATTCTCTCCACAGTGTGGATTCACGTGGAAAAGTCTGTGACCTGACTTATCATCCCAAATAGGTATTAAAATCTGGGAATTGTTAGCAGAAAACCATTATGCAATGTATTTCAAGATTGTGCGAGGTTACACCCACACTTACTTGGAGTATTGCTGAGCATTTTTAGAAGCAAAGTGCTGCTTTGAGGTGTCACTGCCACTTGCTGAAGAGCAGAGGGAGCTGGAAACTAGGGATCCTTCCACTAGCTATGAGTGATTTATGGGATGATCTCAAGCTCACAGCGTTTTCCTTCATGGTTCCAATACTGTGCACAAGGATGGAAGTGCTTTGTGGGCTTCATCTTAATAAGGACTCCCCCACCCCAAAACAAGATCTTTATCCAAAGATTTTAATTAATTGCAAAAGTTAAAAATAAATCGTGCTGGAGCACCATTGATAATCCTCCTAGACCAGCTTTCATTCATGTTAATGTGTAATACAGCCACAGTAAGATTTAATTTTAACCATAATTATAAAAGTTTGAAATTAAATCTTACTAGGGATGTGTTCTCCATTAATATGGACAAAAACTGATCTGGGAGGATTATTATGGGGGACACAAGAAAGATTTAATTTTTAACTTTTATAATTAATTCAAAAACGTGATAAAGGATTTTGTTTCAGGG
This sequence comes from Odontophorus gujanensis, assembly GCA_013399175.1. Lineage (NCBI taxonomy): Eukaryota > Metazoa > Chordata > Aves > Galliformes > Odontophoridae > Odontophorus > Odontophorus gujanensis. The sequence continues at coordinate 697,611 of VXAB01006694.1, read as the reverse complement.
GAGGGGGGAGAGCTCTCCAGGCCACTAAGACATCCCAGCAGTCTTTCAGAACTGTCTTAATTACAACCAAAAAAGAATTATTTGTTAGAGAATAGTGGTCAGGAGCTCAAACTGATTCTTTTATCCAGAAATAAATGTGCTGGCACATCAGAACTTTCACTGGGAGAAGCATACAGCTCTTGGTAAGGTAATGAGCTCAGAGAAATGGGTCTGTATATATACATAAATATATATTTGTGTGTGTGTGTGTATAAATGCATGTACAGAAACATGAAATACATGAGCACACAGTGATAGAGATGCGTTTGTTCTTTATAGGTATGTATACATTTACAGCGATATATGGACATATGAACATCTATACGTATATGCCTGTGTGTATATACATATATAAAATATAACAAATATGCTTTTGTTCATCTCTTTATTTCTAATGTTATATGTCCATGCAGATAGATCTTATTCCCATTAGAAAGACAAGGGGCAAAAGGAAGATTAATAGAAAGCATTTATTTTAATGTTTGCGATCATGTTTGGATGCACTGAAGTTGCATTTGTCATGCTACACAACAGGCAGAGAGCAGATATCAAGCAAAATAACTGAAACATTTCTATTAAGGGTCAGGTTATGGCATAAAGTGATATGAAAGGAGATTATTAGGAAGGAAGCATTCATTTCACAGATATACAGTTAGGAACTGGCTTCAGCTTTAATTCTTCTCTTGAGTACTGCACATTAATGATTTAGTGTTCTTTCTATATAAGTACCTTCCACGTCACATGTACATGGTTTTTTGGTACAAAGTTTTTGTTTATTTTGCTAGGTTTATTATTATTATTATTTATTATTATTATTCGAGACTGGCTTGTGTTCATTTCCTTCTACTACTTTGATTTTTTTTATTGTGCCCAGTCTTGATATCTTAACATTCAGTCTGCAAAACCAAGACTCATTCCTCCTCATAAATTCAAATGAGACTTAGTGAGAAAGGATGGAGTTCAGAACCAAGATTCACTTCTTACCCTGTCAGTTCCTCACTGGGTTTGGTTCAGATGGAATAATTTTAGAAAGGTAGTAGCTCTTTGCTCATTGTTTAATATGTACATAACTATACATGTCTGAATAATGAGATTATTTTTGTTCATAGTGCAATTTTAGTTTTGAGAGGTTTTTCTTTTTATCTTCTTGTAAATTTAACCTAGTTTATTTTGTAGCAAGACAGAAGAACAACTGCAATTTTTCAACTTTATTTTTAATCATAAGTTCAGAAATGTTTGAAATTGTGCAAAGCAATGTTCCTGAAGTATAGAATTGTGTTGACAGTCATGAACACTTTTGTGAGAGGCTGAATTTGCTAATATCTGTGAAGTAAATCACAGGTTATTTCTCTTCATGTTTTCAGAAAATATATCTGCATTAATAATGCCTCCATGACTTCTATAATTATAGAAGTAGAATCTGAACAATTCCACCTTTCATTCTTTAATTCAATGAAATGTTTAATGTGATTTGTATTTCTTCATAGCTTCCATAAGCATCTAGATTTTTTTTCCCTTATTATCTTTCTTTTTTCCTACTTTCTTTTTTCCTACATGCAATTATGTTTGGACCACATGACAAAACACATTATTACAAAATTCGGCTGGTGTTAATAGCAGATTCTTCCTGAATTAGCACCCATCAACTCCTTCTCCAGTTGTATGGTCATGTTAGTAAGGCTGCTAGGTGGCCCCAGGTAGCTGAACAGTGATGAGTGGAAGAGCATTTCGATGGAAATAATCTTTGAACCATCTTCGTAGACCTCTGATCATCAATTTGTCCATGGGATGTGCTGAGATCACCAGAAACAGGTTTCTTTGAACTTCCCCCTGGCTGCCTGTGAGACCTGTCATTGCCATTTCCAAGCAAAATGAGTGTTTTTGAGTGTTTTTGCGTGGATGACTGTTAAAAACGACTGTTAAAACTATGTAGATAGATAACATAAAAAACAAAGACTAAATTAGGCACTTGGAAATTATATCACAGAATCGTAGAATCAGAGAATGGCTTGGGTTGGAAAGGACCCCAGGGATCATCAGGTTCCAACTCCCCTGCCACAGGCAGGGCCATCAACCTCGAGAGCTGGTACTAGACCAGGTTACCCAGGACCCCATCCAACCTGGTCTTGAACACTATAATAACTAAATATATTTCACCTTTTAGAGCTGCAGACACTTTTAATCTTTTTTTGTGACAAAAGAGCTGCTATACCTTAGACTACCTTTGAACATGATAATAATACTAAACTATCATGGAGATCAGAGACCTGCAGTGATCAAGCTGTGGTAATATTGGAAAATAATGCCAATGCTTTCAGCCTGGATAGTTTCATACTTGAGAAGAAGTTTTGTATGTCTAAGGTTAGTGCTGTTCATGGGCTCAATAGATGAATTTATTGAGGCATGAATAAAAGAACCTTAAGCTTCACATGCAGTCTCTTGGCATAGATCTACTGCATGTATTGATTTTTGAAACCTGCTTTTGCTAAGTACATAGCTGAATGATCTTATTTTGGAAAAAGTTAACCCACGTGGCTTATCTCTTTGAATACTTTTTCTCTGCCTGTGTCCTCTTCCACAAAAGGACAAGTCTCTGGGACTGAGTCTCGTGGGACACAGCAATTACAGCCCAGTTGCATGTACCTTATGTGCTGTCTGTGCCATTATTATAGGTTTTGCTGGGCAGGTGCTTCTCACTGAAAATTTGCCGCGTGGCAAGTTCACCTTAATAAATTTAAGGTATTTATTTACTTACAGCATGCATCCAATTAGCTCCAATTTAAAGTGAATGGGAGAAAATTATAAAAGACATTTTCCCTCTGAAACAAAACTCAACGAGTTAATATTACTGTCATCCCTCTGGCTACAAAAAATTCAATACACTTCTGGTACCTTACATTTGTCATTACTGTAGAGAACTTGTTACAAAATAATAATACTTTGCTCTGCTATAATGCTTTCCATCTGAGTACATCAAATTGTCTTATGAACAGTAATGAATGAAGGCAGACATCAACTGTGAACTTGGGAATGCATCTATTTTATGGACAGGGAAAGTGAGAGAGCACACCCTAATTAAGTGACTTAGCTAAACCTGCAGAGTGTGGTATTAACTAATTCAGGAACAGGTCTCAGAAATCCAGATTCGATCACTTACATGTTTTTCGGTCTTACTGCAGTAGAAGAAATCTAATAGTGCACGACCTTCCAATTAAGAACAGAAATATCATGTTTCATAAAAACACACTGAACAATGAATTTTGAATCTGTGTGTGCTGTTTGAGATGTGTTAGAAAATGATTGAGTATTTAACTTAAAATCCACTGTGCTATGGTGTATAAATTTGACTGCCCAGCAAAAGAAAAACAGTGGTAGTTTCAGGAAGCCCCAAACCTCGTCAGAATGTGCCAAAGTGTTTCTAAATCTTCATCCCAACTATACAAAAAAAAAAAAAAATTAATAACTTAGTAAAAGATATTTTATTACAGGGCCTCCCCTTCTGTCTCTCTGGCTTGAAGCCAAAGTACACTATGAAGTAAGAGTTGGAAATGACCTCCACTCCTTCAAATGTGTTGTTTCTTTGGTTTGGCTTAAAATTAATCATTCGTTTAAAAAAAAAAATAAAAAATAGACATTTCTTGGTAAGCCCCAGTTTTTACTCGTAATGTGGCTCTTTGCCAGTGTCTAATATGACATCAGAGTGATGTTACTATGATTATGCACTACAGATTGGAACTGTAATACATTGCTGTGATGATATATTAAACATTGACATGGAAACTGGATATATAATTGGCAATGACAAAAGAAGGCATGATTTAATATCCTCCATGCCACCCTCCCCACTCGAGTTGCTCAGGGTCATGCCTTCTCAGTGCTTTCTCATTACTTCCAATAGAATATCCTGATGTTCAGCAAGTATTTATAGGAACGTACAAGAGTCTCTCTGTTGGATATATTTTGCACATAATACTGCAGTCAAGGGATTTCTAATATGACATCTTTCTTAAAAAGAGAAAGCTTTAAAATACATTTTTCCTCTTGTATCTAGAAGATAGGACGATGCTTAAACAAACATTAGGTCATTTTAATGATAATATTAGGTGCTAGATAATTCTAAAATATATTGTACTCTCCAAAAGCCCTCAACCCATTAGTTCATGAGCTGAGTTGCTTTTGACTTATTCGTGTTTGATTTGTTCTAAAAATTACATACTGTATTTATAAAGTCACAGAGGACCCTTTGGGTATGAATTGTCCTTCCTTCCCTTTTTTACATATCCAGCTGAACATTCCCTTTCCCATAGTGTCTCCTTGGCTTTTAATTCATATAGTGTTCATCAGAAACGTGCTGTGTCAAACAAAGCCAGAAGATATCATCCCCTTGAGGAAAGTTGAGTATTCATGTTCCCACGAAATTCTTCCCTTCTCCCCAATTCTGCTGAAGTGAAGATATCTTCCCAGCTGTCACTCCCTCTTTCCATTTTCCTCAGCATCAAGTTCAGGATGCATTTCTGGCTTTTAAGTGAATTGCTTTGTAACCATCTTCTTTCCTTTCCAGCAAGAACCAAGTAGGGCATTCCCAACTATTATCTAATATTTCTTGCATACTCGAGTTCTTCGTCCATCTTGCATAGTTTTGTCACAGGGAAGAATTTTTTTTCTATTTAATAATTAAAACCAATATTTCTGCAATACTTTATGGACTCACAATATTGTTGAGCTTAGTCCTGTTGCGAGTTTGTCATGCAGGCTTTTTCTTTATGTATATAGTTACAAAACTCAGCATTTTGCCTGCAATAAGCCTACTTTTCTAAGAGACTGAATTAGGTACAGTGGCCTCCTTTTTTTTGCATTAACCATTTAGAAACAGAGCAGTGATTCCCAACACCACTGTAATGTACTTTTATTTCCTGTCTAAGAAATCAGTCCTGATGGTTTGCTCTGTAGGCTCATGGCTAGCATGCAAGCAGTTTGTTATGGGCCGCCTTTGAAGGCTTTTTTCTTTCTTTTCCCCCTCTCCCAGCAGTGCTAGGGAGTTTTATTAAAACACCCTGTGAAATCCAGTGATGTATCTGGTAGCAATCTAAATTGTGATTAGCCAATGGAATTCTGCATTTCCATTAACGCTGAAGCCCAGTGTCCCTGAGATTTATATCCCTGAATCTCTCAATTGATTTATAACCCGGTAATCCTTTTATCCCCATTTATATGCAGCATAACTTGACGTAAGTGCTAGAATGTCTCCATTAATTGAATTCAAGAGTGTTGGGTTGGGAAACTGGACTAAAAACTTTCAGGCTGTACTGTAAATACACTTTGTGTCAAAAGAAGTCAGGAGGTAATACGTCCTTGAGTTGCTCCATCTTTATGTTCGCCCTCAAGTAAAATGAAGAAAAAATATTTGTAGTGTCTCTTACAATGAAAACATGTTGAAATATCTGATTTCACATTCTGAGATACAGCTCCTCTCCCAGCCAACTGCAGTGCAGCTTGGCTGCTGGCAGGCTGTGCAAGGACCGCCTGCTTCCTACATGCCTTGATGCAGAAATACTATCTCAAGTTCCTCAGTGATTTTGTACCTCTCTTCAAATCCTATTCAGGTCAATAGAAACTAAGTGTCTGGGTTTTCAGAACTATTTGGAATTGAATTTGGCCTCTATGCACTTTGGGGAACTTCTGTTTCTAGTAACTAGGAGTGAAAAGGTGTTTTTCTTTCCCTGTGTAAAACTGCCACAATATTTTTCTTTCTTGTATTGTATGGTACATAAGCGTGGAATCCCAACACTGCTACTTGTAGTTATGCAATGGAAAATGTATTAGTTACTGCAGCTTTGCATTATTACTACTCTTTGTGTGAGGACTTAAAAATTAGATGAAAACATTGATTATAAGAAAATCCGTGTAGCTTTTCTGAAACAATGGCTCACCAGAGGCAGCCCCTATGATAACCTTTCATGTCCACATCTTCAGAGGATGGGGGAGTCCCATGTTATGCTTAAATCAGATATGTGGTACAGCAAACACGGGAGCTATTAAAATATATTTATTATTCATTATTAGTAAATTGCTTGCATGGGGAGTGCTCTAGAGTAGCAAACTTACAATTTCGTTGACTCATTAAAAGTCTACAGTGTGATGTCCTGCAAAACCCAAATTTGTATTTATAACATTAATTTTAAAGCTTCGTTTAAGTAATTATATCTGTGCATTACATGAAAAAGATGCAGAATAAAGGTGAATCTTACAGTATACTGAAAATTTTCTGCTTGAATAAACTGCCATCTATCTTGAGACGTAATGTGCTATTGGGATAGAACCTGATTTAACCCAGAAATTTACAGGTGATACTGTGGAAGATAACGTGTGCCACTACTGAAGATGTGTTAATAAATTGTAATTCTGTATGCTCTATGCATTCCAATTGCCTCTTTAGTAAATACTTAACACATTAAAGTCTGCCAGAGAATCAGATGAAATGAAACCAATTTAATTCCTTAATTTGTATTATATTATGCAATACTACATCATGTTGCACCCATAGAAACAAGAAATGGATATTTTCTGAATCAGATCTTCTGTTTCTCAGCAATTTGTTAATATGATGGTATCTGTGGGGAGAGGATGCTAAGACAACTTTCCATCTCTTGGTTATAATGTCATCTTGTGCTTAAGGAGGAGAAAAGGAGCAAAGAACAAAAAAAGGAGGGCTGTCATTCCTGCCTGACTGTGTTACAATGATGAGGCTATAAGGCTACAGTAATTACAACAGCTTTGTGCATTGAAACCTCCATGTGAGGATTGTTATGATTAATGTCCAAATCCAACAGTTTTTCATCCCAAACCTGCTTAACTCTAACCAAGAGAACCTGAGGTGATTATATTATTTACAATTCAAAGTGTACGTGATTTGTACAGTATCAGGGCATTTAGTTAGCAAATACATAAACAAAACCAACTGACCACAACTAATCACTCATGAGGGAAAAATGCTCCTCTGCTTGCTGCGTGTGTGGGCTGAGCAGAAAAGCCAATAGAAATCTCAATAGTATAATGGCCATCAACAACATCAAAAAGCTAATTAGTCTGAAAAACAGCCACATAAAGGTCTTTGTTAACAGTTTCTGAAGCACAATTTTATGAATTTAACAATAGAACTAGTGGAAGAATGAACTATTTATGAAAGTTAAAAAAAATCCTTAAAACGCTTCTTGTTTTTTGCTTATTTCTGCAAAATTTATTCTTGAGAATTCAGTAAAACACAAGTACAGTTTCACACTACGTGCTCTCTTGTGAAGGAGAAGCAGCTAATGACTGCTATGGGGAAGCAAGGTGAGAAAGGGAAGTGGATTTGAGTGCTGGTCCTGGAGTGTGCCCAGTGACCTTTGTGTGTCCATCATGTCCAGCTCCAGGAGGGTGCTGGCCAAAAGCATGTGTTAGATACCCAATATAACTTTATTATGAAGCTTGTTTCTGAGTGAAACCACAAACTAATTTTTGAGGCCCAATCTAAAAAGAACTGGCATTGCAGTACTATAGAGAAAAAAAGGAAGACAATTGGATTTAAAAATAACTTTTCAATTTTCTGAGGGCACTTCCAGTATGCTTTGTTGGTTTGAAACTGAGTGACTACGTAAACTATTCTTAATTTGATTTTCTAGTTACTAAAAGAAAGCGGAGTCAAGAGGAGAACCACCTTCTGTATTTTGGCTATGCGCTGTGTAAAAAAATAATTGGCTGTCTGATGAAAAACTGTCTTGTCATATTTTGTAATAAAATAATATTTTTGTGCATAACTTGACCTGTCCTAGTGAGTTATGCCGCTCATTGTTTCATAGTAACAATTTCCAATGGGATTTTAATAACACTCTTGCTCTTACCGTCTTGTACGATGTAAGCTGTTGTGTTCAATTTGTAGGAAAAATATTCAGGTATAAAACTAGATAATCTGTATCCCTTTAGAATCAAAAGTCACTTTGCCAAAATATTTTAACACATGAAATTGCTTCTTAAGAGATGTTTTCTATGATAAAATGACAGAAAACTACATTTCCATTATAATTATAACTGACTAGTGGTGCTAAGTTTTTATAATTTAAAGGTATTCTCGAATCTGACAGCTCTTCCATGTTGAATTATGCATTTCTGGCTCTTAAATAGTTCTGCTGGCATGAGACAGCTGAGATGAAGTTGTCTTTCTAAAATAATTGCTCCATGGAGCATCCATTATACCTTCAGAAAAAATGTATTACTTGACTTCTACAAATTATAGACTAGCCTATAATGGGTATTTTTGACAGCTATTAGCTTTTTTTTTTAAAAAAAATCTGAACAGTAAAATGAGTATTGATATCACTCTACTGTGTCTTGCATGTTAATACCAACCTTTTCTGTACTCCTCTTTTAAAGCATGATGTAATCATTAATTACAATCATACTGATGCAATTGCAGTCATCCTAAACTCCCCCTGTTGTAATAGCAATGTGCGATTCTTTTTCCTACAGTAGTACTTGCTTCATATTTCTCATCCTTGGCAAAGAAAAATAAGCTTTATTTTGACATTGCCACTGCTCAAGATGAACATATCCTTGGGGTAAGTGCAGATTTAAGAGATTGTGAAAGGCTGTAGTGCTCTGACGTTTCATGTGTGATGTTGTGGTGTAGCTCTTAGCACGATGGGGCTAATCCTAGATATCTACAAGTACCACAAGAAAAGTCATAGCAGGATGTTCTGGCGTCTGGACCTCCTTCTGTGGTGTTGCTGTAGTGGCAAAGTGACCTCGTGAGTGCTTACTGCTCTTTGGTGCCTTCACGTTCTCAGATGCAGTTTTAGTGATTTCGGTATTCTCTACCAGGCATCATTTAATTGCATGGCAGTTCAGAAGGTGCCAAAAAAAGAGTTCTTTTGGGGGGAACAAAAAAAAACAAAACCAGAAAGACCTGTTCAGCTTTTTCAATAAAATGAGATATTCTGTATATTCAGTATATATTGTCTGTCCTTTTTTTTTAATCGGTTTGTAACTGAAATGGGTGTCTGTGAGAACTAATGCCTGTCCACCCACGTTGTCAAACTCTGTCTCCACATGAAGAGGAACAATTCTTCAAAAGGAAATTATAATTAATGTTTTTGCATACACTTTAGTTGTGTGGATTGAGTGGAGAGGAGAGTGTGATAACAGACAGAGCATGTTTCATGTCTTCTGGAAATATTGTTCAGGTCTAACCTATAATATCGTGATTGTAATATGCAAAGTAGGTGAACACATTCAGAATAACAAATGAGCGTGTTCATTTATAGTGAAATAAACCACAGCAGTAAGTGAGCATGGAAGGTCTTGAGCTCTGTCACCATTGCAAATCAGGACTGTGGTTTGGTATAGGCAGACCATGGCCTGACCTACGCTTACATTTATCTGTTTATTTCATGAGTGAGACTTGTGCCTCACTGGATGAAGCGTCAGGCCTTGCAAGAGAGAAGGGTGAAAACTTATTTGCAAAGTTTCTGTAGGTGTCAGAGGGAACTGTGGTAGAGGGGTCGATGTTGTCTATTTGTTGAGAACAGTTAACTTTCATAAAAATCATCTAGGAGCCAGATCAATCATCTGAGATGTTTATAAGGGTAAGAATGAAGGTGAGTATGTGTAGGCTTGGTTGAAGTGGTACGCAGTGCCTGTGGCACAACAGTGAAAGCTGCCTGCAGGGTAGGACCCACAGTTTCCTTCCTTGTCCTTCAAATGCTTGTCAATATCAGACCTCAAGTGTAAAAATCAGCTATGAAAGGCAGTAAGAAAAAAGGGCCATGGAAGATATCAAAGTAGATATTATCCTATTCACAAAATAAACAACATGCAAAATATTTTGAAATAAAATTAATATTGTAACAGTGAAAATTAACAAATGTGAAAGTTCTCTGTTTGTAGAAGAAACTCAACAAAATTCATTATAATCCTCCCCCCCAAAAATCTAGCGACACAGTAGTCATGTAATACAAACTATACATAGAACACTACAATTATTACATAATACATCATGAAGACCCTCTAGAGATGGTATTACCAGAGATTATAGGCTACTTCAGAAAGCCATTAAGGATCTATTAGTTGCCAAACTGGCCCATCCATAATTTTCAGTAACGTCCTCTCTGAAGCATTACTTCTTTATCACACGGATATCTATAGTAGGGAAACTAAAGCTTTATCTATGTCCATTGAAAGAGAGTAGACTTGACATCTCAGCTGTTTTGTAATTAATACCTTCATTATATTCTTGACTCAAGATTTACAATAATTAGATAATTCAATATACCTGCTGGGATTTGTATTTGTTTTTCACTATCCATTAGATAACTTCTGAAGTTAAAATCGTGATGCATACTTCCATGTTTAGAGAAGCTTGCTGGAACAAGTGATAAGTAAAAGAATAAAACAATAGGAGTTCAGAATTTGAACCTGTTTAGTGAACTTGAGCCAAAAAAATGACATGCTCCATCGGAAAGTTGGTTTATCCTTTTTCTGGAATAGCTTAATGGTTATCAGCTGTGTGAACACATGATGCCTAACAGATAGCTTAATCATGATTAATGGAAAAATATATTATGTTTTAGAGCCATGAGCTAAGATGCTGTTACACTAGGGGCTGCTGGAGAGCAGCCCAAAAAGCATAAAGTGGTATGCCTAGTGACCACTGCAAGTTTCCTAAAAATCTGGAATTTATAGTTTAAATTGATAAAAAATTATGTAGAAAATGAAAGAGTTTGTATCTATCAAATAATACTCTTCTATGTTTTTGGTATTTGTGAAGAGATTGTATACAACCTGATTGTAGATACATTGGGAGTCTTGTTTTTGATCTATTGTCCTGTCACGTAACCATGAGAAATTCTAGATTTACTTGTGAGGCTTCCTGAGGTGGTCCATGCAACATGTGTAGTGCTATGATGTGTGTCTGATTTCCCTTGTAGTCGTTCACCTAATACCGAACAACATTTTCCTACTGCTTTGTAGAGAACAGAATTTCTACAGAATGGTAAACTCTTTAAGCACTCCTCTGAATAAGTTCTCTTTACTGGAGTGAAAGAAAACCCAATGCTCTGAAAGTAAATATGAAAATTAGCACAAGAACCTAAATAATTAATTTTTGGAATGGTAGTGCTGTTAACTAACAGGGATAGAAAATGTAGTACTGTAACTGTTATCCTACTGGCCATGCAAATACACAAGGTTGGCACAATATGTAGAGCTCCTGTACACCTGAGGATGTAAATACATTCGTAAATAAATCGTTAGATTCTGCAGATGGCTAAAATGAATTGTGCATTGAACAGTAACAGAGCATTAGTGGCACGTTTGACATTTTCTTGGCAAAAATAATAAATAGCTGCACTAAACAACAGAATAATAACTCTTATTTGAGGGCTTGTATCAAAGACCTTAAATGAAGAGCAGTGTAGGATTTTTAGTCTTCGCTTTATTCTTCACTCTGGGTGTAAAATCAGAGCTGTTCTAGACAAAGCGGTTTGCCATATAGACTCATCACAGTGTAGCAGTGTGTGCTTTGTGTGTGAGTGTGGGACTTCCTCCAGCTCTCCACGTAACTCAGAAGTAGTGTGTGGGATGTTAGCTTGTCACTGTTTTATTGCAAAAAATCAAGTGATGTCTGATAAAGTCAGAGAAAAGTTACTGCATTATTAAAATGAGTGAATCAATTTTTTCTTTCTTATGGTTTGTCAAATTCATAAAATATTATATTTCTCTTCAGATTGAGTTACATACTGTGTAGCTCAGAGATAATCCCTATGGTCTTGGCATATGTTACTTAATTGTCTCAGAAGGAAATACCATAAATACCATGCTGTCATCTCCCATGGGCATTTGCTCATCTGTCACAGTGGGAGCTCCAGACTGGGTGAGGTGCTCTAAGACATTTCTTAAACTATGTAAATCACAGCTATTTCTTCTTCCTACTTTCCAAATGGTCAATTATGTATAAACATGTGTTAATAAAAATTTGCTTCTTTTGCCTCCGAGGTATACACCCAGAAAGCTATGTGAATATGATAAACTATAAATACCATTATTATGTGATTCAACCTATGACATAAATTACTGATTTAAAATGCCTACATAGATACAAAACTCTGTGGAATTCAGGCCCAAAAGTAAAAGCAGAAGAAAGCTATCAATAAAAGTCATTAAAGAGCCAGGACAAGTTTCTGTATTTCTCTAGTTCTCTTTTAAGGGAGGTATTTTGTATCTACCTACTGAGAGAAAAGCAATTAGAAGATTATGCTGAAATTATGCTAAAGGCTACTTAACACATTTGCTGCTTGATGACCTCTGTGCAGGTTCAGTTACCGTGTGAGATAGGAAACAGCCAAAGTGGAAGGGATACAGATTGCAAACAACTGCAGTGAAAATTGATGCAAGTAGATAAAAGGCAGCTAAAAAATGTTGCACTGAGTTTAACTGCATTCGTGAATAACCGGAGCATTCCCAAGGGATGTAAGGAAAAGCCCTTTACATTGTGATAGTCCATTTTGCTGTGGTGTTTTTTTTTGTCTTAAGAGAACCCGTGACAAATGTGTCTTATGTACTGGATACCAATTTCTCAGTCTAAATCAACTGTTAGATTGTATTTACAGAAGTCATCATGGTTATTTTGAAGCAGAATCCCTAATTGAATTTTCACTCCTCCTTATTTAGGATATAACCAGTCAATAACTATGCTATGCTATTGATTAATACTCCTGAAATATCTAATGATGAAACATTTCTGATGTACTGAGAAATTGATCAGGCCACACATGCTGCTGCTGTAATGACAACGTATCTTGAAAAAGTGTTGGATCCGATTACAGGTGGTTTTAAATCCTTATCTCTGTGAGATATGGGGCACTTGAGAAACGGATGTATGTGAGCTAGATAGCTTCAGAGGAGCTCATTGATACTTAGCTATTTACAGAGGTGAGACGAGAAAGGGAAGATTATGTCATGCTGTTGCATAAAAATGACTCAAAAGCTTCCTCTGAAAATTACCTGAACCCACTGAGGTTAAGAGTTAGAATAGAAGATTAAGATACATAAAGTGAAGGAGGTAACATCCAGTGGTAAATTAGTTGTTTAAAAATGGGATCTGGATCATCTTGTGGATCGAACTGTGCTGTGGGCAGAGCCACGATCTGAGGGACATGTTGTTGCCATCAAATGGACACTTTCCTCCAAATCTCAAGTGCATATTTAATGCCTTTTCTCACACCAGCAGATACACTCTGAATTCATGCTTCTCTAATGATCATTAAATCTCTTTTACCCAAGCCCTTAGAAAGCTTGCACTGTGCAAATGTATTTTTTCAGAGGAATGCTGTCTTTTGGAGGGCACATTTGATTCAATTGGATTTTTATTTTTCCACTCATGTTTTGTAGATTAACAAGCATGAATGCACTATTCTTTCTTTATTTTGCACTGAGAACTCTGTGTTAAACATCCTTATGATTAGCAGAAGTAAAAAGGATAACTGGCTGGAACTGTTGCATTTTGATGCTATGATTTTTTGGCTCGTACTTGCAAGGTCAAATAGATAGCATGAATTATGATGAATTTGTATGTTTTGCCTTCTCTCCTAAATAAAAAATTCTGTATAATATAAGGCATCTGAATTTATTACCATTCATCAAAGACTGCTTTTGGCAGCATTTTATCACCAACGAAGTCATTGACATATAAAAAAAAACACGTGCAGTTTTGTGAAACAGGAAATTTGATGGGGAAAGTCTATTACATCACTTGAGAAAGTACTTTTTTTTATTTTTTTAACCAAATAAAATCATAGAGGCACCATTTGCATTGCTGTAGCTAAAGGCCATCATAAACCTCTGTTTTCACAGCATTGTATATTGTTATTGAACCACTGAAAACTCTACTACCTTTAACTAGCATTTCATGGGGGACTCAGCTGGGAAAGTGGAATGTGTGCATTTTTCAGTTGAGAAAAATGTTTGTCAGTTAAAAGGTCGAACAGCTGATATTTATTTGCATCCCACAATTTTAGGAGCACTGCATCATGTTCTGCGTATGCTTAAACCTTTAAACATGTGTTTTGAAACGTCCATTTGTTTTTCTGTTTCCAAATGTAGTGTTGTGTGAAGACGTTAACTCAATAGTAAGATTTATTATGTTCTGATCACTTGAAGACATCAGCATGTACAGTTTTCCATACTTTGCCTTGTAATGGGGAGCTGAGAAAACTCTGTCTATCTTTGCTGCTTGGAAAAGAAAATACCCAGCACCTTTTAGTAGTCAAAACTGTATGAAGTGTCACTAATATCTATGCCATTACAACTGCATCTAATGTAATAGTAGTAATGAATAGCCATAATTTTATTGTAAACCCATGATTCGATTTGCTGAAGTATCTGCAGAGAGGAGAAAGGAGATAGGTATCCTTGAGTCAGATAATGCTATTTTCTAAACATCCGTCTGAATGTGAATGCTTTTTTCTTCGTGTACCTCATTTTGTATGATCTTAGAAAACTGTGTTTTAAAAGCTACGTAATGACAAGCCCTTAAGATGTGGAGGATGCATACAGCATACAGCTCTTCCTGTGTAGTAGGGGGATGCTGTGCTCACTGTCAGAGTAGCGAATGTCTTGGTAGTTTCACTGGGTCACAGTGATAAAAAGTTGCACAGGGTTATTTGGATGCAATGTTTTCCCTGAGTCTCATGTAGGAAAGTCCATGTAATTTCATTTTTGCAGTTCAGTGTCTTCCACTATACCTTTTCAGGCAAGGAAGTTCTATTCCATAGAATCATACAGTCAGAATGACTTGGGTTTAAAAGAGACCTTAACGATCATCTAATTCCAAACCCCACCTAAAAAAAGAACCTTTCAAACTTGATACACTTACATGGCAAGGCTAGGAAACTAGACAATATAATTTCTATGCTTTATAAAGTGTTACTGTTTTGAGTATTTCAAGTCTTGTTTCATGAAACTGAAGCTTCTTGGTTCAGCCATATGTGGGTTGGGGCTGTATGGCTTTGCCATGGCTAGCTCATGCCATTTGACAGAAGATTGGTATCATAAATAGAGATATGAGATGGAAAAAAGTGTTCCTCATTCTGATAGGTGTTTAGAAAGTAGCATTGTCTGACTCCATGCATACAGGATGCTCAAGGGACAGAATAGATAATGTCCTTTGCAGATCTCTGCCTTCACAGTAAAGACGAGTAATTGTGTAGCCTTGTCCAGCAGATCTTCATTTCTCTTAAGCAGACTCGTGATTACAGTGAGAAACCAGCATGCATACCTCAGAAAGCTGAATGTATATAGCTTTTCCTGCTAAAGCCCTAAAAAATGGCATAGAAGTACTTAATACATTTGAAGAATACTAAAAATGCACTACATTTTCACAGGAGCTCTCATTATTACGGGATGAGTTAGCCTATCTGAATTAGAAATACATTAGCAAAGGGATTTGGGTAGACATGTCTATATGGATTAAACAGAGCTGCACTTTGCTTTCCTGAATTTTTTTCCTTCTTTTTTCCTTCCCTTCTCTCCTCAATCATAATGAGAGGTGATTGAATTTATTTGGGTAAAATCCAAGCTGAACCCAGCAGAGGATATTTCCAGAGTTATCCTTTTTAGATACTTGCCATATCAACCAAGATCTGTTTTTAGGCCCAGTTATTTAAGGCTGCCTTAAAGACTAATGAAATATACTGTGATGGATGTTGCCCCGTTTCAGAGACTTTAAAGTAAGTTACTTTCAGAAATGGAAAAAGAGTATAATCTTCAAGGCACGCTTCGGTACTACTTTTCAAGATCATACATTCATTTTCAGTAGTAAGATGCTCTGTGTAATGTATATGTTAATCTTCCAAAAAAAACCAATTGATTCCGAATTTTCCTATCTGAGAAGAAATTCGTAATTGAAGATACAGGGTGACCACAATTCCAAATCTCCTCCGGTTTTACCTCTGAGATAGATAAGGTTTTAAAAGCAACTAAGTGAATTAGGAGCAGAAATGGAAATCCTCTCCCGGCTGCACAATAATGTATTACTGCTGACAGTTTGTTCATTTTGATAAGTGACACGTAGTGGTATTAGTGTTTTGTCACTCTCTTCTTTGCAAAGCCAGATATATTTAGGTTTCTAAACCTGAAATCCTACTTTGTACATTCTGGAGATTATAATTTTTTTATTATTATTATTATTTTTACAACATAGTATATTTAGGAAAACAGCACGGCATTAGTTTGTCACTTTTTAGGTCGCATTTGTATTATAGTTATAGAATGACCCACATACACTTGTGAGATTTGTTTAGAGATAGCACTGTGTATTCAATTCTTACGAAAGCTCTTGAAATGAGTTATAATAAGTGACAGCTTTAATGACTGTAACTTAAATTTTTGAATAAATATATGACTTTTTTTTGATTAAAGATAATTTATGCTTATTGACATACTACATTTCCAAAGCACATTGAGATTTTTTAAATTTAAAACAGTATAACACGTTTTTAAAACCAAATGAGTTTTTTTCAAGAGTCCTCTTTAGTATTTATTTTTATTTCAGTGGTTTGACAGTCATTCTTTCTACTCTGTTCAAGGGAAAGCATTACCTATGGCAGGAAGAGATCTATGTAATGTGCTGAATATCTCTTTAATGTAATGATTGCTAACTTTGTGGAGAATAAAGTAAATACAGATGAGAGTGGAAAGGTCTATTTGACACCTGAAAAAAAGGAAAAAAATAATTGTGTTAGCCATTGGTTTTCAGTTCAAGAGGATATTCATAAAGAGAAAATGCTGCTCAGTGAGGTTTAAAAATCTGACTTGAAAGGTCAAGAAATTCAGGTTTAAGGTTAAAATTCATTTCAGTGCTCTTCAGTGCAACAGATCCCATGACAAGGGGTGATGTTACTCACAGTGCTTCAGCTGCAGTTGCAGTGGAGAGCAAACCATGAAGCGGAGTTTATTCTGAGAACTGTTCAATTGGATTGTTACAGCCATTCAGGGTGGTGCTGAGGGTAGGCTGAAATGGCAATTTTCTATTAGTAATCTTTTAGTGGTTATGTTTTATTAAGAAAACCAAGTAATACATTTAAAAAAAAAAACAACAACCTGTTCCGTGTAATGAAGTGAAACTATGGTACACGTATTTTCTGAAGTGTCTTGCTAGGGAGAGTGCTGTCCAGACAGAAAGAACAGGGCTCTTCCTACTCTGGGGAGCAGTGGGGATCATCACAATTTAGGCAACGTTGGTGCACACACTGGGAGAGCCAAGCACATCACTGCTCCAGAACTTGTTGTCTTTTCCTCAGGCAGGCAGCACAGTGAGCAGAAGCTGGATCCTTCATGTCCTCCATATGTTGGCCTGTGATTTTGGTGACAATTTGATTCCGAGTATGAAAACTTTCCAGCTTTATTCCTGTGTAAAATTTTGATTTCAGCATCTTGGCATTTTCAGTTAAAGAAACATTTTGCTGGAAAAATCTTCATGCACTTAACACCGAATGAATGAAAACAGTGATGAAAAGACTTTCATTCAATACCCTTTAAAAAAAAAAAAACAACACAAAACTTTTTTCACGCTAAAGAACATAATTCCACAAAATTCAACCGTCAGCGTTCAAGAAACTGTCGACATGTTTTCACTATTTCTGCATCTCTCTGTGAGCTGGGGCAGGTGATGTAAGTGTAATGACAGAGTGGGGTTCTTGCTGTGGGGAAGGACAGAATTGAGAACTGGGGAGAATTGGAAATAAAACCTCAGATGCAGAAATAAAATAATAAAAAAAATCAAGGCAGGAAACACCTATTTGGAGAGTAATAATCTAGGAGAAACAAATGCTTTTAGCCTTATTTCTGCAGCATCTAAGCAACACACAGTTACTTGTTTAGACCAGTATGTATTTCCTTGAATGGGAAATGTGCCTGTGTTCCTTCCCAGTTTCCAGTTTATCCATCTCAAATAAATATCCTTAAGTGAGGTAATGAACTCAGTCCACCTATCACATGCATGGAAATCCAATTGTGATGTCATTCCTCATAATTAATCTTTCATCATTAAACACATATCAATACTTAATCAGCTCCAAAAACCCTGTTGGCTTATGCACGTATAAATATTGCTTATGCCTCTCCTAATGTCGTATATATATCCTTGCATATCTTACAGTTCATTCAAACTGGTTATTTTGTGATCATCTCTGACATAATGTTAGTTCTTTCTAATGTAATAACTATTTTCTTCTCAATTCTCACAGTTCTCTGTATTTTAACTGAGATCACATCTACCTCTTGCCAGTCTATATTCAGCATTCCTCTAGCAAAGGATGTTGGGCACAAAAAAAACTTATATATTTTTTGGAAACAATTAATTAATTTCATAATTATAGCTGTAAAAGAATGTAACCAATGTAATTCCAGTTGCATATATCCCATGTGTTAAACTATTGGGTGTAGATTACCTTAGTTAGCAGACTTTGTCAAGAAATACTTCATAAAATAATGCTAATCATTATTCTGTATTTGTTTCTCCACATATTTAATTTACGATAGATTAGGGAAATGACTTCATTACAGGTATTTAGAGTAGATTAGTAAATTCATTTGTGCTGATTGAGTCCACATTGATTTGTGATGATTGGTTCCACAGTGTATCTGCCTGCTATGAGGCTGACCTGAGAAAGTGTAACTGTGCCTGAGCTGTCTTCCTGTTATAATTGTATGGGCTTTCTTCATTGGGTTATGTGTACATTATTGCAATTCAACTAAAATAGGTCTGTTTTTCACTGTGTGCAATTCAGTCATGCATCAATACATTTTTAATTAAAAGTGTATGACAGGTACAATAGTAGAGTACTCCAAATAATTTCCTAAAGCAGTCGATTTCTCAACAGACAGGTAATCAGAATTTGTCTCATTTAGTCCATGAATGTGTAATTTTTTATTAAGATATATGATTAAAGATCTAAAAACTTAATGTTAGATTACCGGATTTTCATTGTAAGCCTTTCACTGTGAATATTTCAAGTTTATGGTAGCAAAGTGAAACATTCTTGACAGGAAAAGATGATCTTACTGAACAACTTCGTTAGTCCACTTTGTGATAGTACTCAAGATTAGAATAGTGTATCACCATTAGAACACTTAGATCACCTTGCAGGTTCCATGTCATAGGCTAAGCTACGGTGGATGTATGCACTGTAGTGCAGCTCCAGTAATCCACAGCCAAGATTGGTGGGACAGTTGGTGGACAAAGCTGGATTCTTAGAATCATAGAATGGTTTGGGTTGGAAGGGACCTCTCAGACCATCTAGTTCTAACCTTCCTGCTATAGGCAGGGGTACCTCCCACCAGACCAGGTTGCTTTTGCTGTCCCATGGTCCACTTAGCTCTTACTGGCAAAGAAACTGTGAAAAGAAGTGTTCCCTGCAGGAACATGAGAACTCATATGGCCAAGATTATGATCTTCCTTAAAATAGGTTTGTCCTATTAGGCTATCTTATCAGCAGTGCAAAAACTTTAAAAGGTTTTCCCACTGAAATGACTTTAGAGATGGTATAATTAGGATATAAAGTAGCCAAGATGATAAGAAAGGTTTAATGGCCATAATGACCATCATACTCTTTGCAACATGAATCCAGAGTTGGTGCTGGGGTCTGGAAGCCTGAATCTCTTGACATAATGGGGAGTTGGCAGAAGCTGAGAGAAGTTCCAAATGCCCTGAAATAGGCTTGGGTATTTGCCTGACAAGCATAGGTGAGGTTGTATGCTGATACTTGTGCAAATTATGATTCTGTTTGTCTGAGGAGTGTAAGAATTCTACGGATACTCTCACTATTATGGTAAAGTTTCTTGAGCTCTGAGTTTTCAATGAGAGTGCTCTGGAGGTGGTTTAATTGTAGAGGATCAAGCATCATCAGATGTTACAAATCTAGTTTATTGACTATTTCATTCTAACATGGTATTCTTGTTCAGAACATGACAATTTTCCTTACTCTTATCTTCCATATAATAACCACAACCTTGGTAGGAATGTTGCTGTTGCTTGTGCTGGCTACTAATGGCAATTTGTTTTCCATCTGCTCATAGCATTAAAATAGGCTTGGCTGATAAGTTGATCCTTAGTATTAGTTCTTTAGTTCCTTAGTTCCATTTGCTATTTTTCTGTCCTCAGAAAGAAGTGACAATGTCAGAAATAGTGTAAGTAACACTTGCTCATTTTTCATGTTTCAGGATAATGCATTTGCCTTTTTGGATATCAAAGTTGCTACGAACCTCGGTCTACTCTAGTTGCCTTTGCTTTAGGTACTGTGGCTAGGAATGCCACAAGAAAGACCACCAGCTATGATTTCTAATTGATCTAGGAAGCTTTCTTCTGACTGTAATTATACTATGGTAAGTGAGGGAAGAGAATATAGTATCCTCAAAAAATCTTTCCTCTTAGCAAAGTATAGAAACACCATCACTCATTAATAGTAAATTACTGAATGATTTTTTGCAGGAAATCATTATTGTACACACTTAAGTTTTTGGGCAGCCAACATTGCTGTGTATGTCTGGATGGTTAAAATTCTTTGATTTCTATAGGTCTTGAGTAACAGTTAATTGAGTTGCTTTTAAAAAAGAAAGTATCAGGAAAATTACAAGTGAAACACATTGAGTTACTGCTTTTTCATTATTTTTACTCATTTTCTCACAAAACTGAACGGAAAAAGAAATCATAATAAGGTTGAAATATTTGATATACATCATTTTCCTTGAATCTTCTGTATTAAAAATACATCACTTTGAAACTATGCTTTAATAACTCAGAAATGTTTTTACTGATTTTCCTTCTTAACCTTGGCTCCCATTTAATGTGTTTTTTTTTTTTTTTTCCTAATATTTTTCTCTGGTTTAGACATGAGAAAGTGCATGGTAGCATTCATTTCTGCCCTCAAATTGGCATACTTTTATAGCTACATTTGAAATAATAAAGATTTAGCTAGAAAATTCTTATACTTTCTCACTTCTTACATTTGTATCATAGAAGGGACAACGTGTAAAATTTATGTTCATTTCTTTGTGGGTGCCATAATTCTTTCTTAAAACTTCTAAACATAGGGAGAACGTAGAAAGGTTTATAGTGCTGCTGATGTGAAGAATATTAAGTTGATGAGCAAACAAGACCTATGCTTTCAGGAGGACTTTCCCCAGGTCTTCCTGGAATGGAGATATACTTTATACAGAAACCTCTAAACATGAAAGGACACGCACCCAAAGAAGAATCAAGAAAACCCCTAATTAAATGAATTAGAATACTGCAACTATAGAAATATGTTTCTGTTCTGCCATACAAGACTCCACCACCCTGGGGACATTGTCTAGCCAGCGATGGGAAGTATAAATGAACCCTGACTCTGAGTACTTCGAGACCTAACAGAGAAAGAGTGGTGGAAAGTTTGCCAGAGAGGCCTCCGAGATAATAGTCAGAATTATATAAGGTATATATATAGGACAAAAACAACAATTTTCTCCTTCGGGATGACAGCTTTGACTATGAATGTGACTTCAATAAAAATGTTGCCATTTTTGAGACAAAAATAATGACTGCTGGCCAAATCTGGACCCTTGCATGAAGCCTGCACGAACAGGGATTTGTGCGGATGCCGTTTGCAGCGGGCAGAAGCACATCACAGCTACTTTGTAGATAGCAGTAAGCCCCTTAGTTCTCTCCAAACTAGGCCATTTAAAATAGTGAATCCTCCGAATTGCCACGTTATTTTCATCCCATCCTTGCCCCGCTCTCATACTTAAGCTTGCCAAGCAGAGATGTTTTTGCCCTGTCTCTTCTTGGCTGGTCCACATTGTAGCCCCTCTGATGTTGGGCAGGATGTTTTCTTTGGGAAAAATTGAATTCTGAAATGAATCTAGAAAGGAATTAAATATTTGTTTAAATCTTTTTTTATTTTATTTTACTTTTCATGAAAATATTGCACAAATTGAAAGATATTTAATTGATATATAACTTTTCACTCAGAGGATGGTGATGCACTGGAACAGAGGTTGTGGATGCCCCATCCCTATAGGCATTCAAGGCAAGGCTGGATGTGGCTCTGGGCAGCCTGGTCTAGAGGTTGTTGACCCTGCCCATGGCAGGGGGGTTGAAAATAGGTGATCTTTGAGGCCTTTTTCAATCCAGGCCATTCTATGATTCTATGATAGCACTAATATCATCAGATGTTGTTCAAAATACATACAGAGTTGAAGTATATTATTTCTACGTGTTTTTAGCACCCAATAATTGCAAATAAGTAATCATTTTCTGACATTTACAGTGTTCTTGCCTCCATCTGCCAAATTTAGGATCTAATTTTATCTTTGGATGTGCATACTGGATTTCTGTTATCTTGAACTGGAGCAGGGTAGAATGCATTCATTGCAGAACACTGTCGTTACTTGGAATTTTATATACAAAGCCCATGAAAAAATTATGACACTCATTAAGCTGGGGCTTGACAACTCTGAATGCCCAGTTTGCTGTAACAGAGAGTGGTCGCTTCTCCTTGATTGTCTTCAGAATTATTTGAAGACTGAACTAGAGTTAAAAATGTGATCTGAAACCAATGCCTCTAAGGAAGAAAAAATTGCTTCGCTGCCATAGAAATACTAGTACAAGTCAAGAAAATCAGTTGCTTTCTCTAATCTTCTTTCCTATGGAAACTTTGCTAATGAGATCAATTCCAGAGACAGTTGCCTTCATCTACAATAGTAAAAGTCCTTCTGTCGGCAGCTAAATAAAGCTAGATAACCTAAAGCTATGTTAAGAATTTGTAGCGTAACGTAAGGTGAACAGACAACCTGGCTTTACTGAGGCAATACCGATACTTAAGAGTGTCATCTTTTGTTTGGCTGCTAAACATGGCCTGTAACTGTTCTTTTAGCATTGCATCCTTCCTTCCTGTCCTGCTGAACAATGTCCTTTCTCAACATGACATGCAATTCAGATGTAGCCCTGGCTGATTTTGTAACTCAAGAGTAGGTAGGAGGGAAGAAACCAGTGTAAACATCCACTTCAGCTCAATGTTTAGGGACTTAACTGAAAATATATATGTACTTGGACATGCTGAGGGCTAATTGTCCACTAAATACTTAACCTTTTTGGTGCTGTAGAAAGACCTCTGTGTCAGCGAATATTTGTTTAGGAAATCAGAAATAAGACACTCTGTTCAAAGTGGAAATGAAATTAAAAGCACAAAAACGAAAAAAGAGAGACCCCTTATCTTTATCGGGCTGAAAATTGGAGTGAGAACATCCACATCAGCAGAGGGATGTGTGTTCTAGTTTTTGCCTCATAGAAGACTTTTGTGCTTTTTGAAGGCTGTTGGCTTGTACAAGGGATAAGAAACAGAGGTCATTTCTGCATATCAGTTTGTTGTTAAATCTTAGGGACTTTGGTAATGATGTCTACATAGAGAGGTGAAGTATTGGGGGATATTTTAGGTGATATCTGTGTTAGCATTCTTGCAGTGACAGGTAGCAGATTTGGTGGTGACATTGTGCTCATCTCGAGAAACAAATCTTTCATTGCAAAAAGATAACTCAGCATAGCTGTTATAAGCAGGTTTTCATAAAGAGCTGCAAAAAGAACATGCAGTCTTAATGATATGATTTTATTACATGTATATCGCAGAATGCTGTGATTTTTTTTGAATTTACTTACTCTGCATTTCTGTAATTGGAAGTGAAAAAGTTTTTTCTTTACTCTTTATCTCATTACTGAATTTTACCTCATTAGGAAACCCTTTAAAGTGCCTGAATTGCTATCCTGAAGAATTAAGTCTTCCATTTATCGACAGAACATGTGCAGCTTTGGCTCAAGCAGCGTAAATTACCCACTGTTTCCTGTCAATGAGTTTTCTGTCTTGCTTGGGAGATGCACGTCTACAGGAGAGGATTGCTCAGACAGTCACTCGGTCTTTGACCTAACTAATAAGGAGAGTTTGCAGGATGGGGAAAGTTCATCATGTCTGGTGAAAAGTACATTCCTTGGCTTAATGAGTTGAGGTATGCTCTCATACCCATTTCATTGTTTTCTTCCCCAGTGGAATATTTTATATTTGGATATCTGTGACAGAATCAGAAAACGAGAAGTATTTTAAGGTGGCAGGTGCAGCATTTTTGAGGTGATTCTTGATGCTCACTTATGTCCAAATAGGAATCATTTGTTCATTTTGGTCAGGCACTAGGAGTAAACAAGTAACTCTTCCTGTTCTGCTCTCATGAAAAGGAAGTGCAGAGCTACCCTGCACTGTTAATCAGCTGGAAGCAAAACCAAAAGCAAACAAAAACTCATGCAAAAGTTTGGGCTGCATCCTCAGCCACTGTTAATCTGCAGAGCTAACGCCGAGCCTGCAGAGCTATAAGGATGTAAATCCACTGAACATCAGTGTAAAATGCCTCCAGCTCAAAGAACCACAGGGTTCAAGGATGCTCATGTGCATGGCTTAGATTAAGCCCCAGCTAATTCAGGCAGAGCTGGGGAATATCTTCACCCCAGTAAATTCGACATCAGGGTATTAGCAGAGGAAAGGAGTGCAGGTTTTGCAGGAAATATTTCTGCTGGCTGAAATGGCTTCCCTGCTCGCTCTGATTATTTGGTTTTGATTATTAATTTACTGTAGTGTACACCAAGAACCCAGTACTTTTATTTTCTCCTGTTCAATGGAAGTAGAGGCTGAGGACATAAAAAAGGGAAACAAAATTTCTGGTGATTGTATAATTGATAATGAGTGTAGAAGGATTGGGGTCTTATGAGAAAAAATGTGATCCCATGACATTGAAGAAAAGGAGGACAAAAACTTGCTCCCACTGAATCCAGAGGAACGATCCATGTCTGTTACAGCAGTATCGAGGGTTTTGGCATTGCTGCCATCTGTGGCAGGATTTGCCTTGAAAATCTACATTTCTTTGCACAGATCTCTATAACCAAAGCTCAATGCTCTGATAGTCTGAGTTGTACTGAAAACTGCTGTGTTAAACAGAGCTATTCTGGGAGCTGAAATGATACCAGGATGCACTCACATGTGTGAGATCTGAGAACGTGGGATGTTCAGTACAATTCACTCACTGTGAATCCAACTGGAGCTTCATCACACTCAGTTCTGTCCCTCTGCTCAAGGGCAGACGTTTGGTGGTGATTTCAGTGTTTGGTCACACTGGTACCTGGTGGCTACATGAACATAAGCCATTGAGCTGCAGCAGACAGCATCACTTCCCAAATGTGTAGCTCCTAAATGCTCATCATTCAGAATTCAAATATGTATGCTAGGAAAATACCTGTAAGTAGAAGAGGAGATTACTGATGTCTTACAAGTTGGTAAATTTGTTTGCTGCTTGTTGGGAAGACACCTATTTTAGATGGAGCAATTCCATTTTGCTGTAGATTTAGTCCTGTTTTGTTCCTGTCAGATATGAGCTCATGTATTATTACATGATAGAGCTCTGAGTGAAATGGTACATTTTCCTTCAGATCAGGCTGCCCGGCCTCAGCAAGTTTATTCAGGCAGTGGAAATCCCTTATTAAATACATTTTTCAAAACTTCCTGCAATACTGTTTATTTATAGATTACAGGGGAGATAATCAGTGCTTTCCACTCATATTCGCTTAGTTCTTCCTAATGATACCTAGTCACACTGAGTCATGGTCATGCATCCTCTGCTCCACTCACAGTGAATTCCACTCACAGTAAATTTGAATTCACACTTCATAGTCAATCATTTAACTCATTCACATCAGTCACACCGAATCAATACTCTCACTCTTTTCATTTAAATGCTCAGTCCTTTCCTTTCACATTTATTCTTAAACATCATACTCATTTGCTCAGTGCCTATCCTTATAGCAAGAACCCAGCCATAATTAATTGTAAACCCTCCATTTTAATGCATTAATACAGTTCTTACCACTTTGGGGCAATTAGTACAAAATCACAGGTATAACTTGAGTTTCTTGCTGGTGGTGGCAAAGCAGACGTGATAGTGTTGTTTCCCTATTTTTGGACTGGGGAGTCTTGTGTGTGCTGCGTTAGCCGTAAATTCTTCATTTGGCCACCCTGAGGATACACAGCAATTAAGTAGAGTTGATGCTACTTGATTTTTCAATTTAATTTGATTTTAAAAAAAGGTGAAGGACTCTGAAAACAGGAAGGGAGGCTAAGTATATTGTTGTCGTCAGAAATCATGAAAATGAATAGTGTCGTGGTGAGGAGAACAGTGTTCATTTAATAAATAGGAATATTGCTTACCACGTTGTTCACATGAATTTGGTCCAGTGTCTCTGCACGTAAGGAGCTGTTTCATGCAAGGCTGAACAGTGGGCAAATGGGATTGCAGATATAATTGTGCCATCTTCTGCTTCCAGATGGCATCAAGCGAGTCACTTTCTGTGAAGGCTTTGATGTCAAAATGCTAAAGATACCTTAAAGCTCTCAATTTCCCTCGGGGTATTATGGCACGGAAGTCACTCGTGAGGTTTCCTGGATTTGAGAGCTAGAATGTGAAAGAATATTAATGCAGGTATTTGAAGAAAATGTTGGGTTGGCTGATGAAGAGCATATTAGTTTTGTTTTTATGTCTATGTCAACAATCCACAACCAAAAAAAAATAAAATCGTAAGCCACAGAATTTAACCAAGGAGATAGATGAGTCCACAAAAGTAGTGAGCAATGGGAAAAAGCAGGCAAGGAAGAAGGGTTTGGGTGAAGCCATTAAAGCAGCATTGGTGGACAAATGTGTGGTGGTCTGTAAAGGCTCCATTGGTTCTCTGGGCACTTGGGAAGGAGGAAGGAGGTGGCAGCCCTCCTGGAGTCATACTGTGACGTCCAAAAGGAAAGGGAACTATTGCACTGAATTAATAGCTTGGCATTTGGGGGGGACAAAGAGTGTGTCCCATGGGACTCAAAAGGATTGTATCTATCCTACTGAGGTTGACCTGAGAGAAAGTGTGTGTGGTGGACTGTTATCCTAATTTACGTCCTGCAGATCAGCTGGGTATGGACAGTGGAGCATCAGCTGTTACCTCCCAGCTTCAAACGGGAAGCAAAGGGCTGTAACTGGATTGTTATTTTCCTTTTCTTGGTCTGTTGTTTATCCTTAAACATGTGGTCTGCGTTAGGTAGCAATGGGGTATTTCTGTGTCCCTCTTTTTGCCCTCCTGGTAAAGCCTTGCCTGACCGCAATGCAGCAATGACCATTAAGGGAAAAAAGCAAGAACCAGCTAACAAATTCCATCCTCCCTCTCCTGTATCAAGAATGCCTTTCGCTCCCTGAAATATTCTTTTCACCCTCAGGTTTTGTTTTGTTTTTTAGCAACACAGTCCTTAAACAAAGATTTCTGTGTCAATTAGTGAAGAGCGTTTGGACTTTCTTTCCTCAGCGTGTGCTTAGCAGATGTTCGCAGAAAAACAAAGTTTACCCAAACATTTCTGAGGTTGGAGTTTGTATATACAACCTCTCTCTTTTCTTTCCAAAGGGTACCATATTAACAATTCTTTTCTCGCCAGTATAAATATTTTTCCTGCAATTAACTGCATAATGGTACAGCAGTGATCCTCACGGAGGGCATACTTATCCACTGCAATTCAAGTCATGCCTTTATGGTAGCATCCACCCCAACGTATTAGAAATCCACTGAATTTTTTCTGGAAAAAAAAAACCAAAAAACAAAAAAACCAACAACTTCTAAATATGGGAATAATTCCCTGACCTGTTTATTTTGAAAAGTGGTTTGTCTTCTGATAGCACAGCCCTAACGAACGTCTGTTAGAACTGCTTTATTTTATTTTGTTTCATTTTATTTTATTTTATTTGTTCTGAGTCATCCTTTGATTTTCAAAACATTTTGGCCGTCCACAGCCTCGAAGTCTCCTTCCAGGAGGAGCACTGAAGAATCAAGTGCATCTCTCCTTCCTTTTAAAATTACCCTTCAGGGCAGTGCACATACAGAGTGACCCTGGCTTTTGACAAACCTTTGCTGAACAAAATGTAACAAGCCCTGTATATTTTGAGCAGCATTTTCTATTCTGACAGAGACAGCTCGGTAGCATTTGATGTCTGCTTGCTGGTCATAGATAATGGTGCATCTTGGGACCATTGTCATCCCTGTCAATAAGACAGCCTGGGGGGACATGCAACAAAGCTACCTTTTGATTCACCGTTTTTCCTTCCTTCCCAAGACATTTGTAAGCCTGTGGTCAGCTAGGTCACTTTATTTCATCCTGATGTGCCTTGATAATAGCATCATGTCTAACAAAAAAATTTGACAGACCATCGATGTATGTTTCTTTGGTTCCTATGTTGTTTTCTATGCCTCCTCAATGTCAAACAAGCTTTGAAAGCTACTGATTATGTTTGTTTGGGCTGAATTTGACAAGATTCCTATTCTTTGAAGCAATTAAGCTCCTGAGGATGGATCTTGGGATTTGAGCTAATTTTTTTTTTGGTGTTGCAGGGAGCTACCAGAACATAGCCTACATTTTGCCTTTTTGTGCATCTCAAGGTTGTGTTTTCATTGTGAGTTTAGAAATACCTGAACCCAGAGGAAACTAGTAAGCTTCAGAAGATTAAAAAAACCAACCAAGTAAGTCCGCAGCTTAAAGCTGAAAGTTTTGCCTGATTTTATCATAAAACAGCAAGTTCTGCAAGTTCAGGCAGTGAATTCTCTGCAGAGCTTAACCATTGTGAGGCCATACAGGCTGCCCATTTGCAGAATATAATGTGCTAAGATAATTTATTAACCCCTCTGCTTACGAAGCAGTAGAGATGGCACACAAAGTATTTTACTCAACTGGCCATAGGCAACAGCTCACAGCCTGGCTTGCTTGTGATTTAAATTAGTTGCCAGCCATTTAGCATACTACAAATGAGAATAAACAGTATCTTCTGTTTTGTCAGTTAGATAAATTGTGAAACAGTGTTACTGCAGTTCAGCAAAGCATTTTCAGGGCAACGGAGCCATTCTTTTTGACAGTCACAGACAGAAGTTTGCATCCTGCCCCTGTAGCAGTCGCCATAGAGCACAGGCACTTTTAATTGGGGAAGGGCTTATTTATTTATTTTCATTTTTGGCACATAAAGATGAATTTATCGCAGTGCATGCAATACTAGAAAAGGCAAATGGTAATTTCCTGCTACAGAAAAAAAAAAAAAAAGGCTGTTAATTTCTGTTCTGAGCAATGTCTTAAGAAAATTTTGTTGACTGTAAATACCATTAATTCTAATCCCTTATTTTTATCACCGCACACACAGTGGAAATGAACTCCGCTTTGAAAAACCACGAGTAAAAAGTCACCTTTTTGATATTTGGTGACATTTGAGGCCAGGCCCCAAAGGACCTACGCATGTCCAGCTCCCACCTTGCAAATGGAAATCTGGAGTTGCCCAGAAACTTGAGCTTCTCAAACTCTGACAGCAGCTGGCAGCCTCCGGGGGCAGGCGTTATGTCTTTGTGTTGCTGTTATGGGAGCTGAGAAGCTACAGGAACTTAATGAGTGGTAGGAGTCTGAGCTCCAGCTTCGCCTTCCAGCACAGTCCTGCCACAGGCTCCAACACCATGGAGCAAATTTCTAAGCCTCACTTGCTCTTTAGATAGGAGCATGATATGAGTGTCAGCCTTCATTTTTAAAGTCTTTTGCTGTATTACTCAGTACAACCAATGTAGGTGGTAGGTACTGTTGTAAAACAGGCTGCATTTTCTTTTTTATTGGAATTTGTATTCAGTTGTATGATTATGATTAAAACATCAGGCTCTAGTTTTCAAACATTTTGTCTTTGATTCTGAGACATCATTTTTGTTGCATCATCTTCAAAACACATGTATTTATGGAGTTAGAATGGTTATAGGTGAAAATGCAGCTAATAGGTACCTGCTGCAAATTTGCACATTTTTCTTGCTTGAAAGATATCAAAATCACAAATTTCCCAAAGAAATTTCTGCCCGTGACCATGCCACCACTGTCAGCACTGCTTCAAAGCCATGTCTGAAGGCCTTCCAGTGGTTATAAATGATATTGAAGAACGAATTCCTTTGCTTTCTTCTCTCAGATATTTTTACATGGATGGAGTGTTTCCTTGGAATTGACTCTGATGCTTTTCTGGCCTTTTCGTTCAGTGTTGTTCTGTAAGGCTATCTGTTGTTCTACGGGACAGCATTGTCTAGTTTACTTTCTTATTAGATGATTGAGTTATTACTTCTGTGTCATTAGACTATTTCTCCATATTAAAAAGATGATAAATTGTGGCAGCTATTAAGGGCCCAATACTGAATTCTTAATGTAGTCATTTCCATTAAAGTTCCTTCAACATAGATTTATACAGAATCTGATACATTTCTGCTTGGCAAATTCCTAGAGAAACCACAGAAACCTGAATTAAATTAGTCTGTTAAAATTATCAACATGAGCCTGATCTTGTCGAGCAAGTGGTAGATGAGTGTATTCTGTTCATCACAGGACAGGAGTTAATGACTAATCATTAAGCACCAAAATGTGAAAAGTGCTGTGGGATTTCCGGAGACGTGGGGGATTTGGGACCAAACCCTGTGTTTCTGGGTTCAAATGTAAGCTGCACTGTCCCATAGTGTTTTCCATTCATATCAGTCCCCTTGAGCATGTTCTGGAGACTGTGGACAGCAATAAGAGCTTTTCCCATGGCTGCCACCAGCCTCTGAACACTCCTGTTGGTGAGATCTAGAACAACAGCCTATAGCTATCTGCTGTTTTTGCTTTCTGAAGTAATAATAAGAGAATAAATCATAGATTTCTTTATATAAGAAAAAATCAGCTTTCCTAGAACATCATTTAATAGATGACATTGCTGTTAATGCTCTTGCTTGATGTAAGGAAAGAGTGTTTTGATCCTTGATGACCACAAGCCAACATATTTGTTTTATATATCTCATTTGGAAAGCTTTAATAAACTCAGAGCTTTTTCCTCTAAAAACATGATGTTGGATGCCTTGAGCTCCCACGGAACAGTTGCCTCTCCAATGGAAACGTACATCCAGAGCTTTCAAAGAACATATATGTTTAGAAAAAGGTCTATTGTGGAAAATTTTTAAATAAGTAATGTAAGCATTCCTGTAGTTGACTGATTTTGAATGATTGAAAAGTTTCAGATTTTGAAACTGTGCATAATCTGCTTTGAAATAAATGCTTGTTTTAAATATTTTTTTTTTCAAAAAAGAAAGATAAGGAAGAGCTTCTTTGAGAGAAACTGTTATTTGTTTTATTCTTTTCTTCCATGTTACCATTCTAGCTACTGAACAGAAAAAAACCGAATTATTTACTGAGCTCTTTATATGAATGTTTCCTCCATTTCATATGTTCTTCAACTTTGCTTTAGAAGAAACAAAGCACAAAGGTAGGCTTACCAAATTGTCACTTTAATGAAGTACTTAATTTTACATAGGTTTCTTAGAAGGAGCTAAATTTCCAGAAGAAGGAAAAAGTCCCCTCTAGACCAGTAATTGTCTATGGCAGGAAAACTCTTGGCAGAGAAAGTAGGGATTTATCTTTAGTTGGAATGAATTTCCTCTGTCAATTGGCATTCAGAAAAAATTCAGCTGGGAGAGTTAAGTGACTAAATAGTTCTCAAATGACTCAAACAAATGGATGCTTTAATGAAAATCTTTTGAATGTCACTCAAAATTTAATCCCTGGTGTGATGGCTTAGATTTTATGATACTGTACATGTGTTGCTTTCCTTTATTTTCTTTTTTTTTAAATTATTTTCTTTTTTTATTTAATATGATCTACAGGTTTTGTTTCTTAAAATATATATCCCGTATCTGTTTTGCTTATGTTGATCAGACCCAAATGTTGATGAGTTTTCTTGACATGTTTTTGGATGATCTTCATCATCTTAGGTCAAAACCTAGGATAATTTTTAATGATAATATTAACTAGTTAACAGTCTCTGGGTTGTGAAACTTCTTTGAGTCTTCGCACATGGTACTAGTCACAAGAATGAATTGGTTTAAATGTAGTTTTCAACTATTCTAAGCTTTTATGGGGTATTAGTTTTGGGAAAAAAAGTGTACTCTTTAGTTTACTTTGGACTGACAGTGTTTATCCTCTATGTTTGTAGAAATAAACAGGAAAACCCTTAAACACTAACAATTGTATTTGATTCTTGATGCTTCTTGGCAACTAATCACAACAACTCCTTGGTGAGGTCCTATGTATGACATGTAAATATTTGACATAAAGGTAAAATATAGATATCTGATCCCCTTATACATTTAATGATCCCAAACAATTTTTTGGGCAATAGGCAAATAGCAAAATGTTATTCGAGAGGAAAAAATAATTAAGTGAACAAGCTGTTCCTTTCTTATGTTAGCAATTATTTTTCTTATAGTAGCTGCTGTACATGTTGTTAATTACTATGAAGATTAAAACCACTTCGTATTAGTGCTATAATTGCATATACTTTGGCAATGGACAGTTGATCTTTCCTGTGAATTTCTGCAAGCTGGAGGTTTCTCTGAATATTTCTGTGCTACCTCCCTTGTCAGAGGCTCTGTCATCAGCTCAGATCTCACTTTTTGCAGATATCCAACCCACTTTTTGCTGTGGCACTGAGTGGCCCCAGTTCAGGTTTGTTCCCAATCTCATCTTCCTCTCTTCACGTGCAAGTACTGCATATTCCAGATAAAAAAGCTAATTCCCTCTGCAGTCCTCTATCTGAACAAAGCTCTGCTTCTGTAGCTTAGCAGTTTTTGTATTTATTTTCTGCTACACACCTCAAGAGCTTTTCTACTAGTTACACTTGTTGCTTTGGCCACTCAAAGTCCAGCAGTCCCACCTTGCTCCTGTTACCCAGAGCCGATCCACAGAAGCCAATCTTCAGTTGCTTTCATTTCTCCTTCCTTTAGTCCCCTCTGAAATAAAGGATCCTGGAGATGACAAAGGAGGGAAAGCCTTNCCCAACCCCTCTCCCTTTTTAAACGGCGCACTTTTTTCTTACCTTCTTATATACAAAACTGCTTATGTTTCACTTTCCTCAAGGCTGCGTTATCCCTCTCCTTGATATCAGAACTCACCAGCATTTGCTCATGCCTAAAAATGTACAGATGTCCATGAAGAATTTCTTGGAAACTGTTCCTCAGATACTTAGTTGAAACTATATAAAATGAGTGATAATACGAGATCAAAACAAAACTTTCAGCAGAGTGGAGTTTCTGCAGAAAAACAAAGCAGTTGCAGGGAGAAGGCTGATATGTTTGAAGCCACAACTAATGCAATAAAAAAAATCTAGCTTTGAAAGCCTTGGTTTAGAGCTGTATGAAGCTCAACAAGGAATTGCTAATATGGAGAGTAAGAATGGTTGGATAATTACATTGACGATCTAGAAAACAAGCTTAGAAAAGAGGTTTTTAAGTTGTTGAGGACTGCTGAAGGATGAGAGATTGGAGAGCAGTGATTTTTCCCCACCCGTATTTTGTATGTGTTTTTCATTAGTGTGTTTTGAAGACATGAAACACATAAATAAACTGTGACTGTCATTTCCTTTGAAATGCTGCATATTAGTTTCAATAGGGGTTTCAGCAAAGCCTTGCCCTGAAAGTCTTACCAATGGAAACTTTGATTTGTATTATTTTTTTTTAATGGCTTTATTTTTCCTTCCTAAAGGTTACTGCCACTGTTTGTTTAACGGGGTTTGTGTGATCGTATAATAAGTGTTATCACTTTGTGTAATTATTATGTGTGATTAATCCAGTTCTCACTTGAAAGCTCTGGGATTTTTTTATTTTTGGTTGTTGTTTTAACCAGAGGGTATGTCTTTAAGCCTTTGTGTTGTTCACTTATAATGATAGCTGACAAGAGCCATCGTGAAGAGAGAGTAGGATAGAAACTGGAATTAATTACTCAGTGGAAGAAGATTTTCAGGAAAATTTTGGACTGGCATCTTCTATAACATGTTTTGATAAAAAATGGTGGGCTCAATGGATAGCTCTCATTGTGTTTCATGCTGCGTGGATTTCTATAGCCATCAAGCTGTACCTTAGTGTGAAAGAATGTACATTGCCCAAAGTTTTCAGATATTTTCCTCTTGGAGATATAGCTCTTAAAATAAATAGATCAATGAATTCCCTTCTTAACCTTTGCAAACATGTAGTATCAGCCAGTGTGAGCAAAATCCTGAATGATGGACTGGTATTTTACAGTTGAAGGGGATTTGGATTTGGCTCTGGAGACTGCAAATGGTGTGGTGGTAGATGGATATAGTATCCAAGGAGAAATTCAACCATTTTCACAATGTTCCACTTTTAAAACTCATGGCTATAGTACATTACTTTTGTAAATCTTGCAACTAATTATTTCCAAGACTGGAAATTATTTCCAATCTGCACATATTAGTGAAGTGTCAGAGTTCCCATTGTGATAGGGATTTGTCCTGAAGCACAATAGCTGTGAAGTTAGGTCATATGGTTCTCAGTAGTAACCTGAGCAAACAAATTAAGTGTTTATATTTGCTAAAGATAATGCAATTAATTGTGATATTATTACAATTATATTGTTATCTTTTCAGATCCGTAGTTCCATGTGGTTGATAATTTCTGTGCTTTCATAGGCATTCTTCACACATAAGTGATTTGTGAGCTGAGGATTTTCTGGACTTCTGAATTCTACCTGTTATTTTAAAATTCACATCTGCTTTTATTTATATAGAAAATCTTATTTTGTTATTAGTATCTGTATCCTGAATGATTTGACTCTTTTGTTTGTAACAGTAAATAAGCACAAGCATCCCAAATACAGACCAGATTGCTTCTAGTGAAGTCACTGGAAACAAATGTGTATTCTTCTCATTTTAGCTGTTATAACTATCTTCAAGTAACTTATGTTCATTAATACAGAAATATTGCTATTTCATTTAGATGCATTTGCACTTTTTTTTTTTTTCCTGCACTTCATACTGATGCCAAGCAGTTTGAATTAACATTAAAAACTTTAAAATATATTTAAAAATTCCTTGAGCTCTGTACTCTGGGAACCTGAACTATTGCAGAATGTATGAAGGGAAATATTCCCCCAATTAATGGGCAATCAGTGTTTCATATATAACTGCTTCATATGTAACTGCAGGTAAAAATAGATAACTCCCACAACCAGATTAAACCAATTAACTTATAGCATTTGGTTTTCAAAAGGGCTCTGGAAATTAAAATGTAGGGCCAGTAATAGGAGGAAGTGAGAAAGAAATATATCGATACTTCCTTTGAGAAGCATTTATTCCAAANATTAAAACCACTTCGTATTAGTGCTATAATTGCATATACTTTGGCAATGGACAGTTGATCTTTCCTGTGAATTTCTGCAAGCTGGAGGTTTCTCTGAATATTTCTGTGTTACCTCCCTTGTCAGAGGCTCTGTCATCAGCTCAGATCTCACTTTTTGCAGATATCCAACCCACTTTTTGCTGTGGCACTGAGTGGCCCCAGTTCAGGTTTGTTCCCAATCTCATCTTCCTCTCTTCACGTGCAAGTACTGCATATTCCAGATAAAAAAGCTAATTCCCTCTGCAGTCCTCTATCTGAACAAAGCTCTGCTTCTGTAGCTTAGCAGTTTTTGTATTTATTTTCTGCTACACACCTCAAGAGCTTTTCTACTAGTTACACTTGTTGCTTTGGCCACTCAAAGTCCAGCAGTCCCACCTTGCTCCTGTTACCCAGAGCCGATCCACAGAAGCCAATCTTCAGTTGCTTTCATTTCTCCTTCCTTTAGTCCCCTCTGAAATAAAGGATCCTGGAGATGACAAAGGAGGGAAAGCCTTGCGTTGTGGTTTTGTGGTTTTGATGCCGCTATTCCACATCAGAACCTCACGCAGGGAGTTAAGGAGTTAATGGTGCGTTGGGGCGGAGCTGCGGACGCCAGCCTCGCTCCGTGGGCGCGCTCTCTTTCGGTCCCGCGGGGATCCGACACGTGTGCTTCCCTTGCAGTTTTGCTAACGCAAGCTCTCAGGTTTGGTTTGGAAACTTTTGTCTCAGTTGTTCGATTTCGTTAGATTGAGTAAAGTTACCGCTCCTCCTCAAATCCTTGACCCATCTGTT
>VXAB01006694.1:639011-660028 GCA_013399175.1 Odontophorus gujanensis | reverse complement strand
CTTTTTTTTTTTTTCCTGCACTTCATACTGATGCCAAGCAGTTTGAATTAACATTAAAAACTTTAAAATATATTTAAAAATTCCTTGAGCTCTGTACTCTGGGAACCTGAACTATTGCAGAATGTATGAAGGGAAATATTCCCCCAATTAATGGGCAATCAGTGTTTCATATATAACTGCTTCATATGTAACTGCAGGTAAAAATAGATAACTCCCACAACCAGATTAAACCAATTAACTTATAGCATTTGGTTTTCAAAAGGGCTCTGGAAATTAAAATGTAGGGCCAGTAATAGGAGGAAGTGAGAAAGAAATATATCGATACTTCCTTTGAGAAGCATTTATTCCAAAGCTGTTTATGAAAATAATCTTAAATAGCAAATAACAAAAAATTGTTCTTAGTTGTTAACTTAGTTTCAGTTCATCATCTATTCACTGTCCTCTGAATTAATGTTCAGTGAAGCAAATGTTAATGTATGCTTAATTCCTCCCTCTTGCAAAGCCTAAAGAAAGCCAGTAAGGTAACTGGTAACCTCAAGGTCCTACCTCAGTGGGCCATTCGGTTTAAGGACCTTTCTTCATAGGATTTCTTTCATTTGCACCATGATGAAAATGTGTAGAAAAACGGGATAAACTTTTTGAGCACTTTAATTGACCTGTATAACTGTGCTGTTTTATAAGACACATCAGTCCCACTGATAGCAGGCATGGATGCCATGACTCCCATTAAGTAATGACTTCACTTTCAGATCAGGTTCGTATTTCTTCGGCACAGGGTTAGAAGCCCTTGTTTTTGGCAGACATGGTGTTGAGTGCCTGATATCTATGATACTTATGGTCTTCGGTGCGTAGCCAGTCATTCAGATTTACACTATGAAGTTCATTCAACTCATGTCACATTGATTTATTTAGATTAGCAACTTTACCTGCTTCTTAGGTAGAGTATAAAATTCAAGAGGAAGGAAAAATACTAGGGGTAAGCATATCTTGGTTGCAGTAATTATTATTATTTTTTCAGTTGTTACTCTCTAATAGTTTTTCACTGCTTCCCCTTTTCTTAGAGTCCTTAGTTTGCTATTCCCATATTATAATAACAAAAAGATTAGCAAAACTCTGAAAGGATCTGTATTTTTGAAAGTGCTAGTCACAGCACTTGAAGCAAAAGCACTTGTAGTAAAAGTTAAGTCTCTAATAGGCAGAGTGGTACATGAACATTTGTAATCTGTTAGTGAGGGCTGACCCACCAAAGGTGGGGAATTGAGATGCTTAGTTTAATCTTCACTGACCTTGCGAAATGGTTGGAGAGTTCTTCTAACCAGGCACGTGCAATCCATTTTGAGCCTTTAACTACCACAGTGGAGGGATTGCTCCATTTGCAAGTCCATGTGTCGGAGGAGTTAGTAAATCTTAATTTTTCAATATAAATTGTCAAATCCTATCTCATTCAGCTTTCACTCTGGGCTGAGGATATAAGTTTTAAATCACAATCTGTCTTATTAGTGGTTGGCTGCAAAAGCTAAATGTCTATAAGCACCAAGTTTTGTTATGCTAGGATCAAAACACAAACACAGGTTGCAGTCGTGTGAGTGTTGCTTGTTCCCTTGCCTATCAAGCAGAAACCAAATCCAGCAAAAACATTTCATGCACGCCACAAGCAACTTCCTAATTCCAAATGATGTATCAGTAACACAATCATGGCTGCCTTTCTTCAGAATTATGGTTATCTGTTTTGTACTCAAAATATGCACATAGAGCAATTTCATCTGTGAGAACTTGGGAAAATTATATTAATCATCATAACTGAGTACAGCTTCTTTCTCAGCATGAGTCATAAATATCTTTGAGCATTAAACCTCTTTACAATAACATTAATTTAATCTATAAGAGGGCATTGCGTGCAATAAATTCCATTTACAAATCTGAGTGGGCAATAAAGAAAAAGATGTAGCTCACTGTTTTCTGTATTGAAGATCAGGAAATGATGCACCAAAAGAAGTTGTTTCCCTCGGCCCAAAACATATAAGACTAGAAAGGAAAAAAGTGCTTCCTAATTTATTTGCCTTGTGCTATTGCTTAGTTTGCTGCCAGTCAGAAGCTGAGATAGTTTAAAATATTATTATTGATTGTTCAATTTGTTGTTCATATATGTAAATTTTATTCAGGTTCAAGTAATGTTGAAAATTGGGGTCCACATGCTAGATTGCCAGCACAGTGTTGACAACACTAACGTTAAAATACAATAATCCTTGTAGTATAAAATGGCCATTGATGGTCTAATTTCCATTTTGTGGTTTATGGCCTCTACTGAATATCTGATAATGTAATTATGCTTCAGTAAAGAATGAATCCTCTCTGGTAAACTGAGCTCTGTATGCAATGCCAATGTGAATTAAATAAAGTGACATCAGAGCTCAGCCAGTGCTTATTTTAGGAGCACATTCTTAAACATTTACTATGGTTTGTTCTACAGTAGTGCCAGGGAGCAGATTTATGGCTCTTAGCATATTCATGTTGAAGAAATGTGTGACTTCATTCTTTATTTTAGCCCAGGAGAGCAAACAAAACAGCTTCCATAACAGTCAGTGCTGCTCTGTGGCTCAGGTGTGATAGAAGTTCTCACTGACATGAGCCCATCACCAGGTGCCCCTCTACGTAGCACAGAAGGAAAGTGGTAGCCTCGCAGTCAGGAAATTAAAATGTAAAGAGAACTACCCCAAATTATCTGCATGCCATAAAAATGAGACTGCATTTATTTCTTGGCAGTAGATATCTTATCAGCTTTTATGCTGGAATCTCAGTTTATAAATGTATGGGAAAATGCAATGTGATCCTATGGTTAAGAATTTCCTCCTTTAAAATTTCAGTTGTCAAGTTATGTTACACTGTTTATAATGTGGTGAATTATGTTCAGTCCTATCCTGTTCACTGCTAGCACAATGCAACTTAACATCAGGCAACATAACAGAATATGACAGCTAAAATTTAAAAGTACCCTCATTGTATTTGTGGATTGAATACTCAGCTGTGTGATTTAAAAACGGACTGGCATCTTGAGTCCAGAAACAAGTAATGTTACTTGAATTCATTTTTTTCCCCTAATACATTTGCATTGCTGTTTTGACCTTCTTTCCAACAGGAAAAAAATAACCCAAAGCAACTGACATGTATTGACATGGAGGTATTGTATAGTTAGTGTGATGTTGCAGACATGTTTAAAGAAACTTCTGAAATCATGAATTTGATGAGAGAGACTGAATCAGAATGTCACTTTACCATGTAAACAGCAGAGGGAGAGCCAAGCCTCACATGTGGATTTCCAGTGTCCCAAACCATTAGTATTAAAAGTCTGGGGCCTGGTTCCACTCGTGATAAAGAGAAGTGTCAAATCAGATCATGGCTTATCTTTCATTTTTAGTCTCGCAAAGATCGTCACTGTAAAGCACTGTGTTTAGAGCATCTTGACAGATCCTTTATGACCTGTCAGTGAGGCAGGAATTGGAGGTGAGCCCCTGCACCTCATCTCCCCTTTTTTGATGATCAGAAGTGTTGACCAACAGAAAATTAAAGAACCTCTGGACTTCTCCACATGTCTGTGCCTGTATGAATAATTCCCTGTTGCACCTCCTTGCTTTTCCCCTCTGTCTTCTTTTCTTGGAGTCCATACCCCCAAGGCAGCTCTGGTTCAATGTTCAGCTCGGGCAGCCTAAGAGATGTCAAGAAGAGAGTGGCCTTCTGACTTGGGGAAGAGCAGATTCATGCACTCAGGATCAAGTATAAGCATCAACAGATTACATGCAACTATACTACCATTTTTTTTATTTTTTATTTTTATTTTTTTCCAATTGAAGCCATTCTGTGATTGATCCTGAGATTCTATGCTGTGTGCCTTGGCTGGTTCCTGCCCTCCTAAACTGAAACATCCATTTGACTCCTTGGTTTTGGAAGGGGCAGAGGACGTTGATGCCTGTGTAAATGCACAGGTGTTCTGTCATAAAATGAAGACATTCTTAGGAAGATAGTATTAATATAATTAATATCATTTTCACAATCATCTTGCTGTGTGAGTGCCTCTCCTACGTTACTCTCTGCTTGTTAGCTTCATTGTGTAGGATTGAGATGAATGCAGATAGATTGCAGACAGTATAGGGAGCCAATGAGACAGTATTAGTCAGCATGCTGGTGGTTTAGCCACTGTTACGAGAGCATTACAAATATTAGTTATTATTATTTATTACTTATGCAACACCCACACAGTGTTCAAGACATTTAACAAACCACATAAAAGGCAGGGCTGCACCGCAGAGCAATTACAGGATGGATTTCAGACGTGATAGATTGCTATTAGCTCCTTGTTTGTGTTTCTCATACTGAAAAATTTCTTAAAGGTCCCAATGAAACAGACCTCAGCCACAGTTGGCACTTTTCAAACACACTATTAAAGAAAATAGTCTCTAGATAAATTCATAAGTATACATAGTGATGTCAGGATCAGCTCACAGAGCATCCTGCAAGAAGGGTTTGCTGTCATGGTGAAATGTAGAGATGAAACTGTATGGGTTTAATAATGTCCATAATTTCTTTCTTTGCTGCTGCGCTGACCATTGGCTCTTTGGAAAAAAATCTCCAAGGTAAATGATGCTATTTGTCCTATTCCTTCTCAGTATGCTCTAAAGTCTGGATAAAATGACTTGCCAAGCAGAGTAATCCACTTAGGTCTCGTACCTTCTTCTGAAGGTTGTGCTTTTCCCATACACAGGTTGCTTGTTACAATGTGTTTGTTTCTGTTCCTTATTTTCTTTGGCTCTCTCACTTTCAGTACTACAATGTTTTCACCTCTGACCGTGTCATGTTGTGTGTTCCCAACTGTATCTGAAGCATTGGAGGAGTATTTACCCTCCTTGCATTTCCCCCTGGCCTTGGTGCCTCCATTGCGAACTTCCATTGCCGTGCAGCGATTGATTCTGAATGTTGGAGCCTTGGTGTAATTTCCACAGTATTCAAGACCTAGTGGGATCCCCAGGATGAGAGAGGGGGGAGTTTTGCTCAGTCTTGGAGCAGCTGCAGCTCTGCTGTGGTATTGCTTTACATTGTCCCTTCTGCTTTATGAAGCATCAATCTTTCCATTCCGAACACTCCTTGAGTATCTTTTCAGAGTTAGCTTTTTCTGTCTAACTATTAAAAGCATCCACAACTTGAGAATCAGCTCTTGTCATGGAAAATATAGATGGAAAAAGCTATCTGTATTTATTTCTTTATTTCTTTTGCTGGCACCCCTTGCTTAGAGAACACTGTCTAAATCTTTTCCAGCTGTCCTCCAATGCTCAGGATCTAAACTCTGGGGCTCCTCACATCTCCCTGCTCCCCTGGTCAGCATTTCCCTGCCCTGTGTGGGTGAGCAGTCCCTTAGTCCCATGGCCTTGGCATGACAGGCTGATGGAAGCCAGGCTCCCTCCCAGACACAGTTTCTCACATATTGGTTTGGTGTCCTCTTTAGCAAATTAACAGCAAAAGCATGAGATGGAAAGGGTCCGGCAATGGTAACTAGAGGAGTTTGTTTAAATAAAGGTTCTATGGGGAGTCTGTGGATTTG
The DNA here is from genome assembly GCA_013399175.1 of Odontophorus gujanensis. Classification (NCBI taxonomy): domain Eukaryota; kingdom Metazoa; phylum Chordata; class Aves; order Galliformes; family Odontophoridae; genus Odontophorus; species Odontophorus gujanensis. The sequence continues at coordinate 654,438 of VXAB01006694.1, read as the reverse complement.
ATTTTGTTCCAGTTGCCTTTAAGAAGATATTCCAGGTTTTGCTTTTTTTTAATTTGTTTGTTTGTTTCGTTTTACATATTTAGAAATCCTACTTGATATTCGCTCTCTCTCTCCACTTAAAGAATGAAGGAGCATGGAAATCTTACCCTCCATGTCCTCACCTATTTGTGCATGCAGACACCCAACTAGGCTCTCATGCAGACAGAAGCACCAGCCAAAATTCAAGTTTTAACTGTTTTTCATATAAATTCAGTTCTCCAGTCATCCCCAAGTGAAATAATACCTTGTTATGCATATGGAAAAGAATCTATTAAAAACATTTTTTTTAACGTTCTGGGTAGAGTTCCTTTATCTGTATTTTATAGTACAGTGAAAAGTAATTCATTCATTTGGAGACATACATTGATAATTTTTATGGATACATGGCACATTTTAGGGGATGTGAAAATGTTGCAATTATTTTAAATATAATGCAGTACAAAACTGGGGTTGGTTTGTATATTTATGGCAGGATTGGATTTTCCACAGACAGCTGCCAAACATGGAGTAGTTACAATCTGTGTTTCTTTTTGTGCAGTCTACCTCTTCTATCCCATCTCTGGCTTAGAGCATAATAGAACTACAAATAAATATTCTGTAGTTAACTCATTTTAAACTGGAAATTTGGTGAAATGCCTTAACCATCAGAAAATAGTTCACTGTGTTGAATTTGTAAAGAGAAACATACCACGCACAAAATGTCAGCAGAATTCACAGAAATAAGCTGTCTTTTACTCTCAGTATTAATTGCAGTTGATATTTAACCGTACATTTCTCTGAAAAAATCCGAGGTAGACCCAGCTCAATTATAGGCTTGAACAGCTGATGCTTTGAGGAAATTCAGATCTGCACAGAGTATGTGGGAGTATTATTTAATCTGTGATTTTGTTGTATTTTCTAGGACTGTGGAGCAACTTTGATGCATGGCTTTCTCATGATGCATCGTGGTTTTCTAAGCCTGCCTGAGGTAACAAGGTAAGTTTCATCAGCACTTCTATTCAGAAACGTATTGGATATCATGATGCTGAAAAGTGTTTCTGCCATAATTACTGAATATGGACCAAAATTCTTGTCTAAATTTTAGGAATTGACCAAGTCGTGTCATTTTTGAAACATCACAACATCGTTGCTCATTAGCAAGACTGTGTGTATTTAAGTCTTCACGATTTATTTTCTCCTTTGAAGGCAAAAGAAAAAATACCTTTACTGACATATTAATGTTCGAACTGTGAATAGAATATCCCATTTTGTTTGAAGGATAGTTCCCTCGATCCATTAAATAAATACTACATGCAGGGAAAGAAAGGAGTTGGCTATGCAAGAAATGCAATCACTGTGTGCAGATTTATGGTGGAAGGGAGTAAAGGGAAGTGATATGACAGTGAAAAGATAAATGAAATTACACTTACGAGCACTAAATCCTCCAGTATTGGAAAACATTGGCTATTTGTGTTTCGAACATACAGTATTTAGTATAAATGGACTTTAGTCAATAAATCTGCGGCTTCCAAGGTTGACACCAAAATGCACAATTTCTGCCAAACTAAAGACCGAATAGTTTGTTATATTGTATTGTGATTTGAAAACTGTGAGCTTTCGTCATGTTGCTCGGTGTCATGTGCCCATCATCACTGCTGTGGCTGGGCTGGATTTCTCTCTAGTTTCATCTCTGTGAATTTGAGGTGCTTTTTGCTCATTTCTTATAGCCAGCGTGGTGGGATAAGCTGAATTTGGAGGAACTTGTTCATCAGAGTTTGAAATGCATCTTGGGTGAGCAGCTCGACACAGTCCTAATTTAACAGCCTCTGAGGCTTATGTGCTGATGATTTCTGCTAGTAAAGTGTTATAATTGGATTATTGAAGTATTAGGTAAATTCAGTCGGATTTACTGTTTGAAGTGGAAATACAAAAAATGCTGGTATGATATTACTACTTTGTCATACCTATTAACAACACATTCCAGTGTTGCAGCAACAATAGATTTGCTTTCAACTATTTAGGCTTTCCAATGTGTAAAATTACATTATTGGGGTGGGTAAACTTGGTGGACATCAGTGACCTCTGCAGACCCTTGCTGGCTGACTTTGGGAAGATTGCAGCTTTTCTTGCCTATAAGTGACAGTAGAATTTCCCTGAAGATGATGTGACACCGCATGATGTATTTCTTCTTAAAGCGGAAACATGTTATAGCTAATCCTGGAGCAGGTGGCAACAAAGTGATAGAATTCAGTACATTTTGCAAATGTCTAAAGAGACAAAATGTCATTAAGATGACAATTCCTAATTGTGCAGGTAAAAGAATAAAGACAGAAGCTTTCCTTGTGCAGTTATAAATTGATTTGACATATGTAATGAGTGCAAACAAGCCTTTCTGTCTGTCTATGTTTCTGCAGTATAATCCTTATTCAAAGATAAGCAACCTGTGGCTCAGCAAGATAATATTTGGCCAAGTTCATCCAGCAAGTGGCAGCTGTGTCTATTCTGAATCTTTAAGAATCCGTATCTGGTATTTTGAAGGCAGAGTTTTCCAATGACCGAGTTTCTCAGGGGCTTGAGGATTGTTAGGTGGCTTTGAAAACATTACCTTGGAGCTAAACATAGATTAATAATGCTAAGCCTTGATCTCTTTTCAAATCTGCCTGTTTTTTATCTATCTGTGCCATTCAGATTTAAATGAAGAGCAGTGTTATTACCATCAGTTTCAGTGTCCTTAATTCCGTGCCAAAGTTTGTGTATCTGCTTCTCCTCTTTATGCTAATGTGAAGTGCTCTCCTTCATAAATCTGTGTACTTCAAACAGCTAGGAAGCCAATCTCGGTGTTGCCCAAGCAGACCAAGTGAGTGCTGTGTATCAGGGAAGCATTGAAACGGCAGTTATAAATATCCTCAGAAAACCTAAAGGCACTTTAGGTCCAGATGCAAACTGCTCAGGTCTTTCTGTGTAAAACTCAGCATGGGGCAAAACGTCCCATGTGTTCAGAATTCTGATAGTGATTTATTATACTAAGGGCTGCGACCTGTTTCCCAGGTGACTGAGAATGAACGTAAGCTGCTTGTTAAACAAACCCCTTCACCTAATAAAAGTGCTTTATTTGACAGAGGAAAGCTCAGAAAGGAGACTTTAGGAGCCAGTCTCAGGAGTCAGATTCTGTCATGGTTATACTGGGGTCAGGGTTCAAGCTCAGCTACGCCGTTTCTTAGGAGCTGCCCTGATATTTGGGACCATGCTGATAAGGTTTGGGTGCTGGCAGTCTTCCTGAGGCCTGATCTGCTAGATATTCAACACAACTGCCTTTTGAAAGTCAGGGGAGATCATGAGGGGGATGCTCCTCTGTATCCCCATCTGCAATCACCTCTCCCTTTACAGTATGGTTGTATCTGTTAAAACATTCTATCTATTAAACAAAATAGTGGTGATTTTATTGAGGAATTATTCGTGCCACAAAGTGATGTGTTCTCGGGTCTAGTGCTCTCCTGCTTGCCATAGGTTGTGAAAAGGTTTAGTTGGATGGAAACCAACATCTTACCTTGAGACGTCTGTGGGTTCAACTGGGTGGGGTTTTCCTTTGGAATAGAATCCGGAATTTGCAGGAACAACTTCCATACAACCCCGTATTCAGACTGTCCACTTATTAATGGATATAGCCTCTAAAGATTTGGGACTTTAAATCATAGTATCAAAGATGGAATGTACAAAGGTGCCATCTGCACACAGTTGTTAAACCTCTCTGTGAGATGAGTTTGGTGATTTTTGGTTCGTGACACAGGCACTGGCATTCTGATGCTGTTGATGGCTGGGTTAAAGCTGAGATGTTCTCAGCCCTTTGCATGCTGTAGGTGAGAACTGGGTGCCAGAAAGAGACAAAACCATGAGCACAGAGCAGTAGACAGCATTTGGCTGCATCTTGTAGGGTGCTTTGGGCCTTTAGCAAGACTTCTGCTGACTTGTGATTTTCTGTCTAATGAATGTTGACTTTCTTTCTTTTATATCGTTTTTGATCTATCCTCCTTTTAAAACTGTTATTTGAAAAAAAGTAGTCCTGGTAGTTTTTTTTGTTTGTTTGTTTGTTTTTGGTTTTAATAATTTTGCACTGCAGTTAATTGTTTTTAAGGATACACATACATACTTACACACGTATGAAGTCTGGTCCACATTACAGACTAATGGTCTATATAAGTTCATGATGAAGTCTGTTTTTATTTTGTTGTTCTCCATTTTTTTTTCTTCAAATTAAAGATGTACTAAAAAAAGCCTCATTCTTTTTAATGCAAGCCATTAAAAAAGTCCCAAACAAACATTCCTTGGAGAAAACTTTCAGTGCCTTGTTTTAGCCTGGGGCTGGTTTTCACAGCTAAGTTACAACCACAGCACTGGCTCTGAATGGGAATGTTGGCAGAGTTTAAACTCCAGGAAGGTTAGTGGGCATCACGATAGTACCATAAATAGTTTTTTGGCACAGAAAATTAAATTTAAACTAAAAATACTCTACAAAGTATCTTCTGCATACTTTGTGTTTGACTTTAATTGTTGTGTTATTAAAAACCCAAAACCTTCTCAGAAGTAATGAAGTGGAGAAACAAAACAAAGCAAAACTTTCTGAGAAGATTTCTGTACACCTGTCTGCCCGATTTAAATAAATCCAACACTCGATGTAAGAGCTTGAAAATGAGGAATTAAGAAGCATGCAGATATCACTCAAATTGGCTATTAAAAGATTAGAGGCTTTTAAAAAATTGATAGGACATCGGGAGGAGACAAAATACATCTAAGAAGGGAAGTTGGAGGCTCTGTATTAGAAATTTCAAAACCTTGAAGACTGTCAAAATCTAATAGAAAAGCATTATTTAAAAATGTGCCAGGGACACATGGGGGAAGAACCTATCTCCTGGCATAAACCATGGAAAATGTCCTAAATAACATTTTAAGAAACCAAATGAAAGGTACACAGACACAAATATTGCCTGATTAGAGAAAGCAAGTTTAATAAGGGAGGAAAGTCCTCACGCTTGACAGATTTACTATAATCCTTGATGATTATTTATGCCAGAGTAGACAAAGCAAGGCAACAGACATCCTATACTTCCATGTTCAGACATCCGTTAACAGAATTTCCTCACAGAGGGTCATGCTAACATACGGAGCCATGGAATAAGTGTAAAGCTGGGTTTAACAGAGTCAAAATTGGCCAAAACTGATGCATCAGCAGTCAGTGAGCTCTGTACCAGCCAAGAGGGTTAGTGCTGGAATATATTAGAAATTATCCAAGACCTACACGTGTTTGTATAAAGAATTATAGGGTACTATGCATTGCTGAAAGTGAGTTTTCCATTTTTATTGATTACATCAAATTGCAAGGAAATATAACTCATGAGAAACAGTGATATAAAAACACTATAGAAATCAGGTCCCCATACTATCCGTGTTAAAATTTCCATGACAAAGAGCCCTCTATGGAAGTTACAATTGGTTCAGCACCTCATGGTACAAAGATTTCAGCAAGGGAGAATTATTATCCCCTGGCAGGAATTTTGTACTCCATCTCCTCAGTTGTACTACTGAAAGCTCCAGATTTTGAGTGAGAATAGATCTTTCCAGTTCAACAGAAATTGAATGCATAGTAAGTTTATTGTGAATGACTGTTTGGGATAAAATTATGAAATTTGGCTGAAAGAAGAAGAGACTGTATGAGGACTTTCTGTAATTTACTCATAAGCTCATTATTCTGTGATTGAGATGGGTAAATAATTCATTTGTTGTTTTTTTTTGTTTTTTTTTTGTTTTTCCAATTGAGTTCACCTAAATTAAGAAAAATTTGGAAAAGGCCAAGCTAAATGAGAACTGAAAGGCAGAAAAAGAAAATAGAAGAAATACTAAGAGAAATCACTAATTTGAGGTTACTAAAAACTAATTTCACTTGATTTATCTGGCTGAGGTGAAATGTTCTGGTTACTTTTGTAGTATTTAACATTCTTACCGTACATTCTGAAATGAAATTTCTAATTTCATTTAAAAGGTGAAAACACAAACTCTGCTCTGAATGTGTCAATGGCAAACACATCATTTCTGGAACACATTTGATTTCAGTCAGATTTGGGAAGTATCTCCTTGTGCTCCTTTTTATGAGATGAGATCTGAATTTCTGATTAGATTAGTTCACAGATTTATTTCTCTACGTGTCTGTGAAATGTACTGGTAATTAGGCAAAATCTCCATCCACATCTACTTTAGGGGAAAAGAAAGATTACACATTTAGCTGATTTTCCTTTAGCTGTAGAAAGGAATGTGTTTGCAAGCAAGTTTGAATTCTGAGTTATTTTACAGATTGTGTTTTGAGATGAATAATATACTTTCATCAGCCTTTGTATACCAGGTGAAGCATTGCAGGGCTGCCCTCGTGCAGGGAGGGTCCATCCAACAGTACTTCAGTCCTACCCTGATCCAAAATCACAGTTTTGTCATTTGTATTCTAAAAGGATCTGAACTGTATCAAAGTTTCATGTGTTCTCCTGGTTTCACTCATACCGGTGTGCGAGGGAGTTCGTGGCAAAATAACAGCTTATCTGAAAGGAATTATAAAGGAAAAGATCTATTTCACCAGCGTACCAGGGCAGCATTAGTCGTAGCAGTTGATAACATAGAGAAGTGGAAATTGAAAAAGCACAGCAGTGGTTTTTCTCTCTGTTCTTTTTTTCTTTCTTTCTTTTCTCTTTAAATGGCCCCATCTTGCGAAGTGTTCCTCTGAAAATGATAACAAAAACTTCCATTGCTGGAACGAATTGTTTCTACAAATCATGATCCCAGAAGTACAAACATGGATAAACGGTCCTGTTTTAACTTTGAATGTGGTATAACTTACTGAAAACAGCCTGACAGTCTGCCAGCTTGCCTTCAACAATGACACAGTACCAAAGCTGAGACATACAGCTTTTCATTTTAGAAATAATTTCTTGACTGAAAAGGTAGTAGTGACAAAAGCAGATAAATGCAGCAGGAAGAGGTCTGATGAGCTGACAAGGAGTGAGCAAGAATCATAAAATGGTTTGGGTTGTAAAGCACTTTAAAGATCATCTAATTCCAGCTCCCCTTGCCAACCATTAGATCAGGCTGCCCAGGAGCCCATCCAGCCTGGCTTCGAGTACCTTCATGGATGAGATGTCCACAACTCTCTGGGCAGCCTGTTGCAGCACCTCACCACCCTCTGTATGAAGAATTCTTCTTAACATCTAATATAAACCTCCCCTCTTTCAGTTTAAATCCGTTCCGCCTTGTCCCATCACTGTCTACCTGTGTAAAAAGTTGGTAAAAAGTGAGGCATCTCCTGGGAGGATTTTGCAGGATGGAGCAAATTGTGTGTTGAAGTTTGTGTAGAAAGGAAAAGCCAGGAATTAGACAGGCAAGTGGCAAGAGTTGGAAGCTGGGACTGTGTCATGGGTGTTGGTCATGGGAACCTACTAGAAAGCATATTTGAGGCAGACATGTAGCTTCTATGAAGGCTTTAAGCCAACGCTAAGCCAGCTTGTACTCATGAATCTGGGGCTAAGATTTAACCATATGTAAACTTTCACCAAATATTTACAGGGTGACTTGGAAGTACGCTAGGAGATTGTGTGGGATTGAGGGGGCTTCAGCAAAGAGGCAGAGCCAGGCTGTCTGCAGCTGCAGAGCACTGCAACAGCAGTCTGACCCACCGGCTGCAGCTGCACTTCCCTGTTTCCCAAGGGTGCCTCCGTGCTCCTTGCAGCAGCTCCACGCCATTTATAATACATTGCCTATAATGCACACGTAGACCCGGGCCAGACTTTTAGCACTTCATGAATATTTGCCTCGGAAGCCGTTTCAGACTGATGTATGGTTTGCAACTGGTGGCCAAAGCAGTGTTTGCAAACATCACGGGACGGGCAAAAGGACGGCAGTTTGATTTCACAGCTTGCAAGTGTCTGAGCTTCATTTTCACTCATGTGCTTTTACTGCGCGTTTTTATGAAAAAAGTGTTTAAGAAAATTTCCTTGAATAATAGTGAGAAATAAATATAGCTGCAGTGCATATACTGTAAGCATAGTTTGCCCTCTTTTCAGAATGTGGAAGGAAAAAAAAACTCGTTGAGATTTTATTTGTACTCTTCGTAAACTCTCTTCAGTATTACAGCCCCATCACACCACAGTTCGAGTACACAAATAATAACATTTGTCAGAATATTCGCTCCCAGAGCAATTTTAACACCATTCAAAATACAATTCTTCTATGCACTATACCTCATTTAACAGCCATTAATGCCTTTTTCCATCTCAAATCTGGTGTACCTACTAATGATTCATTTTTGCCCATTGTCTGAACTGACTTCATGGTACTGACAGACCTGTACTAATCATGTGGCGTGCAATACACAAAGTGTGTTTGTCAGATTTTTTTTCCACTTTAGGAGCCGCACAATATACAATGGAAAGAAATTACGAATGTTCTCGTTCTCTAGCTAGAGAAAGAAGAAAACAAAATGAAAACCACACCGCAAACCCTCGTCCAATTTTGCATTTGAGAAAAGAGAGTTCATTTCTTATACCTAAACTAAACCAGTCTCTTAATTATACCACAGTAGGCTGATTACAGGCAACACTACACAAAATCTATACGTCGCATTTGGCAATGCATCAGGCTCAGGCACATTGTCAAGGCAGTGTTAACCGTTTTCCCACCCTGGGAACCTGATCTTACCCGGCACCCTCAGCTCCTGTGGGGCCAACCCATCAGTCCATGCCATCCCACGGAGAAGGAAGCTCCCGCACACCCCAGTGCTCACAGCTCGAGTAGGACCGTGGACAGCAACGTGTCAACTGGCGGAGAGTCCATATCTTGCAGATGAGTTCTTCATTATGAAATACTCACACAGCTTGGCTGAGTGGGCCTGGCAGCGGAGCGGTGATGTTCTCACTGCTTTATAAATAGGGACAGCACGGTGCCGCGTGCGTGCATCTTCCTCGCGGAGCTGCGCGAGTGGGGCAGGGAACAGATGACAGAACTCCCAAATCCTGTTCCTCCGTCATAAATTCCTCATCTAAGCTCCTAATTACACAGTACTTCACATTCTGGGGTATATAAATATATTTTTTCAGATGTACACTGTGCTAATGGTATGCATGTGGGAACGGGAAGTTTCTTTGGCGTGATGGTTCAACATCAAAAGCAGAATTCTCCAAACTCCCTTTCGGAGAAGTGAGAACCCCCAAACTATCAAGAAAAGTTGATGTATTTTGCAACATCCATTTGCCTGTTGCAGCAACGCCAGCTCTTGATGTTTTTCTGGGCTCTGCGTTTCTGCTGGGTACATATGCATTAATCACAGCATGAGGCAGTGGGAGCCCATATGTAGAGTGAAGCTGTGATGCTGAAACCTATAAATGTACCAGAAATTTTCACTCAGGACCTGGGCTAGGACAGGCCTGTGAATTTAGCAGTGGGCACAGCTTGTATGTGTCCTGGGGGTGCCTCTTCTGGGTTTAGTTTTATTCAGTAGAAAGCCAGTTTGTGTACTTAGAGCTTTGTTGCTACTAGCGTCAATCACGAAGAAATCAGTGGGAACAACTGGAGAAGTCAGAAGCACCCTCCTGATCTCAACTAATGCATTCATGTAGGTGTACCTATTCCATCCCGGAGATGCGTGTTCATATTAAACTGAAATAGCTAACGAAGAAAGATCTATGTAAATTTTTCCATCATTGGCTAATAAATCCTCCTAGAAGACTTTTATATAAGCGTTAGTTATATGTTAGTGCTACTTTCTGTCTCATTTTATTGTAGCATTAATGGTTAAGCTGTGATTAGAAAGCTGAATGCTTTTCATAACGTTGGAAAGGCCTCTTTTTTGTTGTTGTTACATCCCCAAACTTCGTACAGGTACTCTGCTGGGTGCCATCTGCATGAGGAGCTGGTAGCTCTTCCCTTCCGAGATTGATAGGTCCTACCATATGGCAGATAGGATGCTCAACTTTTGCAACACTGAGGGCTTTCTGGCAACGCTCCAGGAGCTTGAGGGCCACCCCTGATTTGCATATACATTTGCATGCCATTTTTATTTTAAATAAATGCACACAGTTAGGATGGTTCATTGAACTCGGGTTGCTGCTTCTTTGATAGATGTACAGGCATTATTTGTTGTTTGTGTTCCTCAGCAATAAAAAAACCTGTAGTTGAATTCACCCTGCAATTATTATTATTTATTGTCAGTGTTGCTGGGCTCACGGGAGGAAAGCTCCGTCACCAGCTTGAAGAGCTTCTCTAATTAGTCAAAGAAAGTTCAGTGAATGCTTTATACCAGGTGACTGGAGAATGTTTCAGCTGCAGAATTACATGGTTGTGTTTTTTCCTTAAGAATTTTTTTAGTGAACTATTTTTCATTATAAAATGAAAAATAAAGTTACATAAATATTTTAGAGTAAAAGTGTAACAGGAAAAAAAGGATTTAGCCACAGTGCCCATCTTGTCTATGGACTGGATACCTCTGAGCAAACTCTCAGTCAAAAAGAGTTGCCTCTAAGATGTTTTGCTTTGCTGAACTGCTGTGACTTAGTTACCATTGTTACCACATTTTACCATTCAGCTTATCTATCCTGCCACTGGATTCCACTAAAGGGTTACAAATATCTTGCAGAAGCTCCCCTTTCAATGTCGGCTGGATACTTCCTTTTCTGATTTTTTGTTGCTCATTGTCACTGCTTTGCCCAATGTAACTCAATGTAACTCAAATGTCCCTGGTTAGAGTAGGGTCCCTCTGTAGGGCCAGGGTTTCCATCTGGTGTGAGAGTACTCCGCGATAATGTGATACTAAATATTTTTTAGGACTAAAATCAAGTAAATTGTGAGAGCAGACACCTCTAAGTACAGGATAATCAATGGAAGGAACTTCTGAGAAACAGGCTGTGTCCTTCAACTTACCACCACTGTGAGTGGATTTGTAATAGGAAAAATACGTATATGTACATAAGATTTTGCAGATGGAAGTCTGATACCCTTGTTAGTGGTTCCTCAAGAAAAAATGTGAAGATTTAGACACTTGGAAGTGAGATAAAAATGTAGTAATGTTATGTGAGTAGTCTGTGGTTCTAGGATAGAATATAACCAAAACAGATTGATAAAGGTGATCCTCCAGTTATTTTTAAGGGGTGGATGAAAATAACATGGCAGGATTTTGGAGTAATTTGGACATTTGGGGGATCTGATCAGAGGCCAGTCTCAGATTTATAGACTCAATCAAATCCTTTGAGGGCAATTGAATTTTAAATGTGTTATCAAGAAAATTGGTGTTCTCAGAAATGGCTGGAGGAGAAACTGAAGACACAAGAAGCAAGAGATTTCAGTGTTTTGTACATTCTTCTAATTCTTTGGTATGAATAGCAATATGATTGATGCAGCAATAACTCCAATGCTGGAGGGATTTGATACCCAGAGGGAATCAATTAACTGGATTTTGGATATTGGAGCGTTATGACCTTTGCCTAGATCATAATGTTGACGCGTATGAACAAGTAGAAGAATATGATTCCTTTCTGACTGTAATTGACTGGAATTATTGATAACAAGGTGGATATCCAGATTTGCAAATAATGCTTTGATCCCAGAAGATGGCTGTGGAACAGCAGGTCCGTGAGTCTTGTCTGTACCTCAGGTTATCAGGTGGCAGGCGAGAAAAAGCTTATTTAGAAGCAGCTCCTGGCTTTTTTACACTCTTCAGTGGGTAAATTACATCAGTCTAACATCTTCATTATTGATTTATGGGTGAATGATGCTGTGATTTGCTCCAAAGTGACACTGCGTCATAATCTGTTGGGGAAGTTTATCTCATTATCCAGTTGTGCTCTTATCGAGAAGGTACAAGAGGGACCTGTCATCGTTGTTTTATGAACCAGCACTGAAGTAATGGCCTTTGCCATTGCTGAACTGGGAAGACAGATGAGTCTTACTGGGCTTTCCTGGGCTGGGAGCCCCACACAGAAGTGTAGAATGTGTTAGGTGTGATGAGTTTATAACTAACTAAGTCAATTCATAGTCAACTGAGAGCCAATTAACAGGGTGGAGTTTTGCTGCAGCCCTGATGGGCCTGATTACCTGGGAATAGTTTCAGGTGTGGGGAAGAAGTGTTGTGAACATTAGCTCCTTATGGAACTTAAATAGAGAACTGGTAAAATCAGAGTGATACAAGCCAGATGGCAAAGATGCACAGTGTCTTTTATGCAACTCTCTGTGTAAAAACAGTCTGATTTCTTTTTCTTTGTGGTCATGGCAGACTGGTGATATTCCTTTATTATAGCTTGTCCCCTACTGAATTAGGGTTGCATTGTCAGGTACCATCTTCCTTTTCTAAGGCTAACTCTTAAGTTAGATAAAGGCAAACAGCTGTGGCCTTCATGTAAGCATGACCATCATTTTCATCTGATGCCTGCACTCTCTGATTTCGTTCTTATCTGCTGGTGAAAATTCCTACTACTTATATATATATACGTATATATTTATATACCCCCCACTTTTGAAAGGGAATATTTATAGCTAAGGGATGAAAAATGAAAGGTTTTGTGGAATCTTTTTGGGATGGCTGGAGATGGAGGATTTGTGTAGTGTTAGCTATTTACAAGCAGAAGTAAAATATAAAGCATATTGTGTGAGTAAATTCTCTAAAACAAGAAATAATGAAGAGATTAAAGGGAAAAGTTCAAGTAAATGATGCTAAGTCCTGCAAGATTTACTTTACTTTCTGAGCTGTTTACTCTTCTGAAAAACTCTTCTCTAAGTTTCCTATTTTTTTTTTTTTTCCATTTTATCCTCCTGTTTCCCTCTTTGCCAGTGCCCTTATACTCATGGTATTTTCTTTTTTTATTACCCCTTTCCCTTACTGAAGTCCTCTGCCCAATGTTCTCTGCACTTGAACTCAGCTCATTATGGATGCAGTCAGAAAGGCCCATATGGAACAGATAAACACTTAAAAGATGTAAGAATTTTAACAAACACTTCCTGGTGATTTTGATTTTAATTTCTGATCGTTATCATTTGAGAATTCTTGCTTATAATCACATGGCTTTTTTTTTTTTTTCACCAAGTAGTTCACTGTACAGAGCTTTAAGCAGAGAAATTTAGCAAAAATATTGCTTTTTGAAATTCTTTTCTCGTGTTTCCTAATGGTTCACTCTCAGTGTTGTGTTTTGTGTTGTTAAGTATGGCAGAAGGTTCCTAACTCCACTGGAAGTCATCATCCCTAAATATTATTAAATATACTTATAAATTTGACTCTAAATGTTTGCTAGAAATTAAAAATTAAACCAGTTATGCTGTTAACCCCTTTCTCTTGAAGTACTCTGGTGCTTAAAGCTGTTCCATATTAATTTGATCGCAGTGTTGCTTGATGACACTTCCTAACACTGAGTATTTGATGCTCTGAAGGTGCTCAAAACTCAGCAACCATATTGATATGATCTGGTTTCATTTTTGCTTTCTTCCCTGAGAGTTAGCATCATTATTCTTTTGATTGCATCCAGGTTGCTTCCTACCCTGTGTGTGCTTTGATAAGAGCAAAAAACAAAAAGGAGTGGAAGCAGAGGAATGTTTTCCTTTACTTCTCTTGAGGAAATCAGTTACAGCCCTTGCACAGAATGCCAGTAACATTGTTTGTTGCTCTAATTCAGTTGGAACAATCATGCCACCTGCAGTCGTGTCTCTGCATGCTGTACCATGCCAAACACAGCCTTCTTTATCCCAGCTAGGGCAGCTTCCCAAGGAGCCATGGAGTCACTGTGACATGTGCCCCTTCCTCTAAAAGCTCCAAATCTGGGGGAAAAATTATGTAATCCAACAGAAATCAGAAAAGCAATCTATGCTGGAGAGAGCTGTATTCGATATTTTATACTTTCTTAGTGTTTTTCTAAGGCTTTTTCATCATTTGAGAACAAGAGCTTGTGCTTCCAAAATATTTTGTTCTTAGACAACAGCAGTACTCAAGGAAGTTGAGGCAGCACAGTATCTGGACCTGAAAAATGGGCATTAAAAATTTGAAGTCTCTGAAGTGTATGACTTCATTTGGTTTCATCTTAACGTTGTTTCTCATTTAAGTTGAATTCCTGGCAGACTAAAAGTACAAAACAATTACAAAGGAACCAATAAAACAAAAAGGCCATTTGAGCAATGACAGCATTCAATAATTATGTCAATGCTGCTTTAAAAGTTTCTACAGCATCTCCAGTCCCAAAGTGTCTCATCTGCTTTCTAATTTTCCACAAGATGCTTTTAATATTTTGAGATTGATATTGAACCACAGGGGTCTAAAAGGTTTCAAAAGATCTTGCATATGCATTTGGAACCAAACGATCAATTAGATTAATAAAGGGGAATTGTAATTTATATATAAAGCCTGTAAGCTCTTGCAGAGAGGTATGGAAAAAGAAGCCAGGCAGTGCTCCTGGCTCAGGGAGAGCCGATAAGGTGAGAAAATAAACACACTCACCAGGAAAAGAGGTGTAGTCAGCACCAATTTTGTGACATTCATCTGATGCTTCCTGTTACAAACACAGGCAAAATGGGAAGAAGTGGTGAATTTAACACAGCACCTCTCAAGGTAATCACTGTCTGAAACCAGGTGTACTTTGGGAAGGCTTCTAATGCAAAAGCAAAAGAAAAGCTTGTAAATTGGAAATTGTGTGTTAATTTCGATGAGCTGTTGAAACATTGCCTTCAGGCTCTTCCTTGCAGTTATAACAGCATCTTTTTTGCTGTTTCCTTCCCAAAGGGTCGTTGCTTTCTCAGTTTTATGTTTTCATAGCCGATAATCATCAACCTTGGCTTAATCACCTTCTTCCTGCAGCCTGGTGCTGCTGGCAGAGCCCTGTTCCTGCCATGGGGCTCCCCATGGGAGCCCTGCAATGGCACTTGAACTGCCAGTGGGAGCTTTCACCAGAACCAGCCGGGGGAAATAGGGATGCAAGCTTTTCCTTGCAGAAGATGCATTTATATTAGAGTGCAGGTTTTATCAAGAAATCAAATGTCTTTAGCAATCATGCAAAGAAGATCAGTGGATCAATGAAACATACAGGGGCTCGGGTTGGAAGGGACCTTAGAGTTCATCTAATTCCACCCTCCCTGTGGACAGGGTTGAGATAAATTCAGCATTTTTATTTTTGAGTGATTATCCATCAAAGTTTTATTTTACTTGAGTTTTCAAAGCACCTTTCACCCCCCCCACATTGTAATGAAGTATTTTGCTCAACCCAGTGCAACCCAACCCAACATTTTTGAGACCAGTCTGTTGAAAATCTTTAGTGGTTGGTTTTTGCTCCTGCTTAACCTCTTGAAATACTTTCTAAAATGGATTTCCTGTCCTCTGCAATTTATTGGGCTTGGGACTGGTGTTTTTAGC
>VXAB01006694.1:617959-636291 GCA_013399175.1 Odontophorus gujanensis | reverse complement strand
TTTTTTTTTTTTTTTTTCCACCGATTGATACTGAGCCTTTCCCTGAGGAAAGCTGCTTCCCGTGATGAAACAGTTAAAATTTATATGCCTGCTACATATAAATCCAGGAGAGCATTATGCAGGATTTTATAGCTAGGGGATTTTGTATAAGCTTAAAGGAAAATGTTTAAATCACCTAATTTAGCCTTAAATCTTTTTTTTTTTTCCTCTTCCCCTTCCTCCCCTCCCTTTTTTTTTTTTTTTTCTTTTCTTTTTTTTTTTTTAAGTTTAGTTTTATTTGATCCCTACACGGTGGACTGTTCTATGACCTGATGCTTAT
This sequence comes from Odontophorus gujanensis, assembly GCA_013399175.1. Classification (NCBI taxonomy): domain Eukaryota; kingdom Metazoa; phylum Chordata; class Aves; order Galliformes; family Odontophoridae; genus Odontophorus; species Odontophorus gujanensis. The sequence continues at coordinate 635,972 of VXAB01006694.1, read as the reverse complement.
ATTGCATAATAAAGCTGTGGAGGGAAGTGCACTTGTCATTGTGTAAAGCTGCTTAAAGAAGTTTTCTCATCCCCTGTATTGAGACACATCACCCCATGTCAGACTACTTGACCCAGAAGCATTGACTACTGAAAGCAACTCAATAGGAATATGAAACCTACTATCATTCGAGTACAGTGTAAAACCTAATGACTTCAGCATATGCACACTGAGTAATATCAAATCTTACTTTGTGCACTTCACCTTCATTTTATAATCCAAGCCTTTGTATGCAGTAATGAGGTATGTGCTATAAGGAAGATTCTTTAATAGGATTTAATGCACCTGTGAGCAAAGGCATTTTAGCTTTTTATCCCCAGAAGCACTGTAACTGAAAGCCTTTAATACTGATGTGATGGAATATAAATGCAGAAATATTATAATAACCAGAACTTTTTCAGGAAGTTTACAGTCTTTCTGTGACAGATTATTTAACTCTGGTCAAAACGATGCCTTGAGAGAGGTGTAAATAAGGGTGTAGGGGCACACAGACAGCTCATCCATGCAGCTTGAACTCAGGGTCTGCTAACATGTAACAGCTCCTTGTGATCACGCTTTGTTTATTCTAATGGAAGAGTTGACATGTGGGGTGCAAGTTAAAGCACATTCCCCTCTGTTTTGCATATATGTCAGTCTTTGTGTGTTAATTTATCTATCCATAAAATGTTGGAGAGCCACATTCTTCTTGCTGGGGTGTCACTCCATGGTTAACTGCAGTAGTTCAGGCTCTCCGGTGTCTCTGCATCAGCCACACCCCTGCTGGCTGCAGTGGCATTGCAGAGCAGGTGGATGCGTGTCCTCATTGGGCCCACCCACCAGTGTGGTACGAGCCACTGTGGTTAAAAACCCCACTTGCAATGGTGCTGGCAAGGCTGGAATTTTGATCATAGTCTTATCTTCCTAAAGCAAATGTTTGCTGCCACTATCGTGAATCAGACTTACCCCTGAAGTCAAAAGAACTGCTCAGAAGTGCTTGTGATAACACTTGCAGGCAGGATCCTGATGCCACTAAGCCTTAAACGGCCGCTTAACTTAACCCATATTATCAGCATCACCAACTTCAGTAGAAACACTGCAGTATCTCAGCTTTACGCATCTGAGTCCGAGTTAAACGCTGTAAGTAACCTGTAGTTTCTGAAGGGGCCCGTGTGTTTGTTTCAAGTGCATCATAGTGTTTGTTTTCAAAGGCAAAACAATTTTATTTTTTTAATATGCTCCCTGTTCGATTTTTTGGTATTTGCAAAAGGAGCAGTTAAGCAATTCCACTCTTTTAGAAGTGCTTTAATGTGGACCGCTACGGACAGAGTTAAAGTATTCCCTTGCACTTATGTACAAAGTTATTAACAGTTATGGGAGGTATATGTCACAATCTCACTTTTAGTTCCAGAGGCAGTGTAAATACTCTGGGTATTTAAGTGGCTAAAATTCATTTCTGTTAATTATAGATCATGTTCTGATATTTGCTTCAGACATTTAGGGTCACTGAGTTTGCCCTGAATGCCAAAGGGTTCTGGACGCGGTGCTCGAGAGACAAATGTGCAATTCTCAGAAGTAATAACATGCCCAGAAAGTCTCAAATGCAGCTCTAGTTGATAAGAGCAGTTTCTGGATCAATATATCCAATCTTAGGTAGGGAGGGCAGCCTGTCACCCCAGTGGATCTCTGGAGGAGAAGGAAGCGAGGACATAGGAGTGTTTTAAAGTGGCTTTGCATCACTGAGTTGGTCCGTGGCCAACATCCAGTGGTCATTTCTCACGCGTTTGATGGAGTTACTTTCCATGAGTAATTTTAATCAGTGTTGCCATTCTACCAGGGTTTTGTTCAAGATAAAAATCTTTTTATTGTAGACAACTTGCCAAGTGGGGCAAGGCTGGAAAAAATGTTGCTAAAGATAAAGTAATAACAGTTTGAGGAAGGAAAAAAACAAAACAAAACCTGCAGCACTCTAGAATGGGGCAGTTTGCCGATGAGCCTTCAGCAATAGTATGCTTAGAAGTTGGATGCCATCCTCCAAATGTACCTCTCAAAATCCAGGAATCTTATTAATGAAAAGGAAACAACACTATCTGTTTTGTGGAATTCATTACACACGTGGAAAAGGAGAAGAGAATGAAGAACTTTTGGAAAGATACAGCACGATAAATTTACTAGAGTCAGAATCTGGTAAGCAATAACTTCTGTGTGGTTTTATAGGGCATTTTGCTGTGCTCTATCATTCTAGGAAGGAAAGCCTTATAACCACAGTAACTGCCCTATCATAGGCTGGTTAAATGGTTTTTGAGATAGAGATCACCATTTTGAAGACTCATATATCCCAGCACGTTAGGTGGAACGCTACTTTTCTACTTTGCTCAGACTTGTCAGGGGTAAGTGTTCATAGTCACATATATCAAATGGTGTTTCTTCTTCCCTTCATGTACACGATGACTGTAGCTCAACTCTAAGGCAGACAAACTTGGGCTTGAGTGCTGCTCAGCATGATTTGCATGATTCCCACCAATAAGGGCGGTGGCAGAGGGCTCAAAAGCAGTTTCCTTCACACTGACAGTGCTTTACGATCAAATGATTGGCTTCGCCTCTTACAGCTCTTTCCTTCTGGTATAAGAAAATTGAATTTTTAGGATATATGCCATGCAGCACGTGTAGCATGAAATCATGGTGTTATAGGGCTGTTCATATAAAGGACTGGCTGGAGTGCAAACCGAAAGGGCTGCTGTTGTTTCCTGTCCTGAAAATTCAAATTAACCAGAATTGAAGTGAAAACTGTTCTTGTAACACTACACGAATACTCTCAAACTATGCTTAATATTCAGCATTTGTAGAAAACTCTTCCATGCAGTTTTTCTTCTATTTTTTTTTTCTCTCTAAATTTTCTCTCGCAGAGAATCCCTAATTGGTTAGACACCTTTGAAGTTCAAGATATGTCATTATCACTAACTGGCATAAAATGCGACATAAAGTCCTGAATTTAAAATCCCAAATGTTATAAGTTTGAACTCATCCAAAGTTCTAAAATTAATTAAATTAGGAGAACAGCCAGAATAAGGAAAGTTTATCGGGAATATTTTAATTCAAAGAGCATTCATTTATATTAGCTCTATATCAAGTAACATCTAAATTCTGCAACAAGTGTCTAGATTCATGGGCTTTATTTCTGTCTCAGAAGTATGTTCTTGGTTTGTTTTTTTTTTTTTTCCTGAAATCCAATAGAAAACACATCCTGTAAAATAGGTATCTTATTTATGTGTAAACTGACTTTCCTTCCTTTTGTGCTTTCCTCACTGTACGCACATTTTCACCTCTCAGTATACTGCAGATTGCCATCTTTAGGTTCAGTGCTAAGGAGAATGGGATCCCTCACATCTCTCAGGGCACAATTCATTTCATATTGTCCAGCTGTGGGGAGGCATCAGTCACTGCCTCATACACTTCACATTCCCCAGATTCAAAGGATGACAAAGGAGGCCGTGTTTTTCATTTCCAAAATACTCCAGAGCAATGTGATGTGTTTCGTCTATAGGTGGTGCTGCATGAGCCTGGAAAAATAGCTGTGTTTCTTCCATGGTCCCCAAATTGAGTTTCCTGGGGTGGGGGCCAGAGCGCAGCACTGTAGGACTGGTCCTTGGGTCTTACAGGGTCCTTCCTGGGGCCTTGTGGGGCCATGGAATATTTGGGTAGTAGGATCAGTGCTCAGCAGTTTGGCACTGGGCTTCAGATATCTCAACCTATGGTTGAATGCAAACCTGCAGAAGCAAAAGCAGTGCAGTAGAGTGGTTATTATGTCAGTGTTAAGAGCTTTCCAAGGGGGAAGCAAGACTGGTTGGAGTGGTGCAGCAGTATCTCTCCGTGGTTTTGTGTGGGGTTGGGTGTTTCAGTCATTTACGCAGATTTGCTCGTCATTTTCTGATTTTGACTTTGGAAAGAGCAAAGTACAATAAAATAAGGATATTTTCTTAAGGATCATCATCAAAAGCAAGAAGGGGTGAAATCAGAGGGCTGGGTCAGATACGGCAGTCAGATACAGCAGGTTTATGTCAGAGAACATAATTGTGGGATATACAATAGCTGTGATTCTCTTCTAAACAAATTCATGTGATTTATCGTGCTTTGTATGTATGCTGTATTTAATATTTCCATCTCCCTTAAACACTCTGTGGCTTTCCAAGAGTGTTAGAGAACTACAAGGCCATGTTTTTGACGTTATGACTGACCTCATTATTAATCAGAAAACATCTGCACATGTAAAGCGGCGTATGTACGTTCAGAGAGCTATGGATGGATTATCAGTCCTTGTACAGACCTCCAGACTTAGAAGGAAAAAGCCCTTGTGGACTGTTGTCTCCAGATTTTGCAGGCATTTCTCTACCAGCTACATCACAGACAGACTTTTGAGCCCATACCTCACTGTCTGGCCCAGGGTCTGACTATGGGACGAGGGCACATGATGCTAGTTACGGTATGTGGTGGTGGTTGACTAAGGAGAAATCCCATGTCAATTGGCTACCCGTGTCCACAAGCTCCAAGATTGCACTGGATCTGTTTAAGCATTCTGGCAGTCTCTCCCAGAGTAAAAGTATTTTTCCTTTTGTTTTGAGTCGCTGAGCGTTTGCTCAGGTTGACACATGCTACAGAGATTTGTATTAAACTTTCATATTGCATTTTCAGCAGAGACCCCACAATTTGCTCAGTACACATCAGTGGAGAAGATATGTAATAAAAGTCAGACAAGTGTACTTATTTTCCAGAATACAGACACTACCCTACCATTATGCTTTTTACATTTAACAGTATAAACAACAATTTAGTTTGCCCTTAATGTCCTAAATATGCTTAGATCCATCATGGTCAAAATTGAAGGGCAAGGCAAAAGGACAAAGAAAATATGCTAAGTGTTCCACAGAAATAACCCAAAATACACTTCTAATAGCATAAGCACATTGTTTAAAAAATGAGCAAGTAATGGTCCAGGAAAGGGTGTGTATTTATGGTGTCATGCAGTGTGGAAACAAAGCCAGGCTGTCTCTGATGTTGTTTACCTACCAATGAAAAGAAATCTCTTTTGCCCTTGCTATTTATACAAGAAGAGAAGAAACACCCTGTGGTGGTTGCCTTGAGGAATGGGAGTCGTGCATGTGGGTCAGTTGGTGTCAGCTGTGGGGGGAGCAGGCAGGAGAGAGCTGAAACCTTCCGAGGTACACAGCAAGCTTCACGTTCACAAGTTGAGCCTCTAAAGATGCAGACCTTTTTTTCGTCTGTATGTGAACATTTGTCTGCACAGAGAAGATATAGCAGAGTAAGGCTGAGGAAGCTTAAAGTTGAACAGGAGTTGAACTCAATGAGTCCCTTCTATCTTGGGATGGTCTATGATTCTATGACTTACTCTACGTTGACTTCGTAGTGGACTTTTATTTGGCACTTCCAGTGCTTATTGCAAGATAGATTAGTTTGGTGGGCAGCAGGACTGTGTCCCTGCTGGTGGCAGGTTTGGGGAGCTGCTTTTGGGTGCTTATCTGTATTGGAGCATTCTATTATTAGAGAGGAAAGAGGGAGCAGTGAGGAAATTTTCCACATCAGATACATATTTTTCCACTCATCACTGCACAACTTCTCCACTTCTAAGCAAATTATTACATTCTTGGTGATGTTTTAGTCCGTTTTTTATTTCAGGTGTCAATACACATCATTGCTAAGTACTGTTTTTATTCCTATGGTTTCCATTGGTTGTGTCAGCCTTCGGTGTCCTGCTATCCTGTTGTAATTTGCTTTGTAACTACTCTGGCTATGCTATGTATTCTTCCTTCTGGTCAATTTTAAGCGTAGAATACTTCCCCAAATAAATAGTTTTTTTATTGTTGATTGTTGTGGGCTAGCTGAGTTTGGCTACAAGTTACATTTTTTGTATAGCTGCTTTTTATCAAACGATAAAGTAGCACTTGTACCTTTTCATCACGGTGAAACCCGAAGTCCCATATAAATCCTGCCTTTTATGAGGGGTCAAGAAAAGTTTTTTGGATTGTAAAATATTTGCAATCTTGCCTCAGCTTAGAAGTCTGCTAGAATGTGTGAGATTGAACAGCCATTTTGTGTATTTTGTAAGCATCCAAATATGCTAGTAATATAAGGAAAAATGTTTCCTCTTTATATATATAACTTTTTAATATAATGCAGGAGTATAGATACATTTTATAATCTTTTTTTTAACAGGTTGGAACTTTGTATCGTTAACCTATCACAAAATGTATAAATTATACAAGAAAAAAAACCTGCATCTTTTTTTTTTTTTTTTTTCCCTGGGAAGTGGAGCAGTTAATATTCAACATGAAATGTCTAATCTTTAAATACATTATAATCTAACTGCTTAGGATAATTTTTGCTTTAATACCTTAAGAGTCTGCAAAGCCTGAAGGATGGGATTATTAAAATGGAATTTTAATGTCAAAATTATCAGAGAAGAGAACATATTGCTAGTGTTCATAAAAAAATGTATTCAATTTCTGTTTGATTTGTTCAAATAAGAGATGAGAATATATTTGATTATAGCTAGTAAGTATTCCGAAAGTTGATCAGGTGACTGCAGGTCATTGCAACGTAAGTGCTGTCAACTAGAGGGGGATTAGTATATTTAAGATACTGAAATATGTGGTAACATATAAACATACCTGAGCTAATGAATCAGCTACAAGCTTGTGTGAGGATGCTGCAAGGGCAAAATGATTCAGGAATAAAAATCATGCAGTTATTACACTGCCCCATCACTACAAAAAAAGAAAAAAAGAGACACCAACCAACCAACCAAAGAAAACAGCCTTAATGTATCCTGCAAGTGTATACAAAAATCTGTAACTTGTTCAAAATCTGAAGCAAAAGTCTTCATCCCTGTCTCAGAAGGACTGTTGTGCTAGTACTTGACAGTACAAGCCAGGCTACTTACAGCTCTGAAAAGTAATGAACACATGCAAAGACTTTCCCAAATTCAGAAATAAACCTCCTTGTTAGAATGTCATGTAAATGTTCTGCAGATAGCCAGGTCAACCTGGAGGCTACAGCTCCAAGAAACTACCCTGCATTACCTTCTGGAATTGGGATCTGGTCTCAGTTTTCTATCTGTTAGGAAGGCACGTTGATTGGAAGGATCTAACTCAAGGATAAGAGGGAAGGATTCAAGTTATGGAAACAAACATCAGAGTGATTTAGAGTCAAGTGCTTTCAGTGATTTGGAAACACGACCTTGTCTAGCAGTTGTGGTGACATTTTTCCTTCTTGGAAGAGCTGAAGTTGATTTGTGTAAAGCTGCACATGTTAACAAGGTAAAAACTGGTTAGAAAGTCACCTGCTGTATTTGCAGGCTTCTCATGCATTGCATCTCATGTGGTTTTATAATTATTAATTAAGATATCAAAGTCACTTTTGTATTCATAAATCCTTTCCTGTTCATCATAAGCAGCTACACACAGATTTCAAAAGAACATTCAGAGAAAGTGACCATTTAGCAAAAAGTGCATTATAGATTTACACACAAAAAGAAGTCAAAATAATTTTGTGACTCCATTATTTTTTTTCAAAAAAAGTTGTGTTGGGTGTAATACACCTGATCACTGTTCAACCTTTTTTTTTTAACACTGGAAATGATTTATTTTGTGAAGAGACAATCTACCCCACAACAGATAGTTGAAGACTAATGAAGTGACAAAAAAAAAAAAGTACAAATAACCCAGAGGTTGTAGTTAGTAAGGTATTGAAACAGATTCAAATAACACCTGAATTTGTAAAAAAATAAATAAATAAATAAAAAATAACAGTAAAAAATCAGCGTCTGTTCATGGATTATTCATGAATCAGAATGTTAAAATTCCTTCAATAAATATAGTCTTCGGTGAATAGTTTCTGTGGTTCTGCTGCAAAGTAGGACTCATGCGACAGAAATCTCAACTTTAAGACTTTCATGCACTATAGATTCATTACTGCTGAAATTATCCTCTGGTGCACAAATTGCCTCATCAAGCTAACAGATACGAAAAAATCAACTCAAAAAGAAATCAGTAACAAGACAGCATTTAACTGTACCAGTTTAGGTTTTATATTTTATTTTTGCTTTGTTTTTGTGTTGTTCCCCCCCACCCCCCAGCAAATGATATATATTTGGCATGCATCTGTAACAGTTTGTTAGTTCGTGAAAGATTATCCCCGTAGTAGTACCAACTTTTCTTTCTACTTAGGCAAATACCTACCAAGCAAAGTTCATACATAACTACTTACAGCTATTAATAAAAACTATAATAAGAAATCAGTAGTCATTCAAACCTACAACTACAATTTTTACTCAACTGAGAGAGAGGTAGGAATCTATCCTGTGGTTCAGCATAAAGACGTAAAAAACACAGTAGGTATCATTTTCAGAACAGTGCACGTTTCTAATTTATGAATGTTCTTTTATATATTTGTATATAGTCTTTTTTTTTTTTTTNTATATTTGTATATAGTTTTTTTTTTTTTTTTTTGCTTTTTTCTTTTTTCCTCCAGTGCTACATAATTATAACTTGCAAAATGTAAATATTTATGAATTCACAGGATGTTCACTGGAAGAGGAGAATGTTATACTTGCAGATTTTTCCTTGTACTTGCTGGATTCACATAATATTATTTGCCATCATGATGTACTGAAAAAATGCAAAAAAAAAAATAAAAATTCTACATTTGACTTTTTCTAAAAAATACCATCTGGTGTTATTTTTTGAGAGCTGGAGATTAGCTCTGTAATTGCTTATAGTTAAAGATAGACATTACTACATTTATTGACAATTTTATTCTCTACAATAATCTTACATTTAAATAGTGACTTTGTTCCTGAAGGATGCCAAAGTGATTAAACTGATATTCAAACTCTTTGGATCACATCACCCACAAGTGAAATGCAGCCATCTCTGGGGTGAAATATTACAGCTGTTTAACAGCGCTCAACAGCACTGTATAACAGCTTTGGAAATGAAAAATACCTTATTCGAATGAAAACGGGGACATTTAGGTAGGCAAAATAATTATCCAAGTTGATGTTTGGCCAGGATGTCAGTGCTCACGAGTCTACGCACAGAGGAACTTAACACTGAATCTTTAATAACCACGTTTAGTCGGAATATGGCGCTGACGTTGGGCATTGTCCAAGGGAAGTCCCGTGACACTGCTCAGAGCAGACCAAGACCAAGACCTCAGAGCAGCCTTGGAGCACAGACTGTGGAGCACACTGCTTGGCTCATTGCCTTGCTCTTTACCGCCTGGGTTTTGTCCACCAGGCCTTCTGAATCCTCACACAGATCTCCCTTGTATTACCTGTGCGGGCTGGGAGTCTGTAAGTGAAGCCTTTGCTTACCAAAATGGACTTCGGAGATATTTTCACCTGACTATTTTCACCTCCACATGGGATGGAGCAGCAGCTTTTCTTCTGCCAGATTTCATCACACTTCACACTGGCCCCTAAGCCCAGCTGTCAGTGCCTTTCCAGAAACCTCTGTTGGCTTTCGTACACTTCGGAAGATGACAACTGTGATCTCCTTACTGCATTACCCTACTATTCTGGGCTGACTGCTCTGTTTTAGTTGATGTATCCAAGCTCAAAAAATATTTTGGCAGAGATTTGCTTCCACTGAGTTCTGATAAAAAGGTCCACGCCATTAAACTTTCCTCATTCTCATGCATTTGTTGATTGTGAATTAAATAGGCAGCACTTGAAATGTGAATTGCAGCCATCAATCTCAGCCTTAAAGTACGTTTAGCTGAGGTCCATTGTCAGCACAGAAAGAAAACGCTTGTCAAAGTCAGAAAGTAAGCAACTCTTTGGTAAGTCATCTGCCTCCATGTAAACTTCTGTGTTCGTAGATGCCAAAAGTTTTCCTCACCCACAGCTGCCAACCACAGTATATTTCAGCACCATTCTTCTGTTTGTCATCTACAGTGCTTATTGACGTGCAATTACGTTAAGCCACATGCAACCAAGCTGCTCTCTTTCTCATTGCACAGTTGTCAGAGATGAGCAAATTATCATGCCTGTGGGTCGATTCAGTTCATGTGAGAGAAACCTTCTGTGAGTATCCCCTTGCTGGATACACTACATGAAGAAGCATCGTGATCCTCATCGTGTCACCAGACAAATTCCCCTCTGTTCCTGGCTCTGGGGGTTATGTATTTAAGGTGGGGAGAGTGCACTGTGGGAAATGATTGAGTGTTGAAACTGGATGCCTTTATAATGGGAGTTAGTCACGTGCTTTTTGCAATGATAGTTGCTAATTAAACATTTTGGTTGAAGTCTTTTAATCCAGATCTTCTGTTTGAACAAAATTTGAGATGTTCTTTGGGAATGAAATGCAAAAAAATTCCCAACTTAAAAAAGTTTGAGAAATCAAATAGGAAAAAAAAAAAAATCCTGTTTGAATTTTTTGAAGTAAAATTTCAGTTTTGGAAATGGGAGTCTGTATGATTGTGATTAGTGGGAATCCAGAGGAGGTGGCATTCATCTTCCATTACTTCTTCTAACGGGAAGAGTAATTCCTTGAAGACATTTTTTATTTTTTTGGATCATATAGAATTATTAAGCTATATTTTAATTCAAATAATTGATGGAAAATACTGGAACATTTGTGTAGAACTTCAGTTGAGAATGATTCTGCTTGAAGTTGCGATGACCATTCTTCTGCAAACACCTTCCTTTTCCATCTGGAATGCTGTAAGACTTTCAAGTCCAGAAGGAGGTCTTTTCTCTCATCATTCAGAAGGAGCATCCTATATACAAAGCAGTGGCATTTCTGGGGCTGTTGAGAACTCTCATTTTTTGCTTCAGTGCTTGGCATCATGCAATCAGCCAGTTCACTGGTATAGCTACTTGGTGTTCTTTGGAGCAAGTTCTGTAGGTTTTTTGATATGTTATCTTCCCCCCCCCCTTTTCCACTTCAACATCAATCCATTTTCCTTAAAGCTTCTTTCTGTTTCAGCTATGTAATGTTCGGAAGTGCTTCAGGAACTTTTAGTGGCTTTTGTATGTTTGCTTCTTGATCTGAAGTTAAAAAAAAATTTTGGGGAAAGCAGAATTTCAGGTTTTCTATTTGCATAAAACAGGTAAGAACATATATATATATATACATATATATATCTTACAAAATGTGATCCTACATTATGATTTTGTGACAAACCAACAGCAAATATTTTTATCTATCAGGTGTGGCAATAATGTGGACTCTCTTGGCTTTGTTAGCTAATGGCACATCCATAAACATGAAGACCTGAAACTTCAAACACAAAGATTTCAGAGCAGAAAGGCACAATCATCTCTGAGCCAGAACACGAAGATCTGTTTGATAATGTGAATCCATTCTCTTTGCTGCTGAAACAGCAGTTGCATGAATTTAGGATTTATGATTAAACACTTCAAAGGGAATCAAAACTGAAACTTTTCTCTCATACTTCCTTTCTTCCTGGTGCTTTTTAAGGAAAATACTTCAAACATTTCTTTCTGAGATCCTCTTCCAAATAACCCTACTTCCTACTCATATTTCAGAGCAGAATTTTCCAACCTTGCACCAATCCTTACCGTACGTACCCCTTGGTACTGTCTGTTCTTCACCTGTTATGCCAACTTCCTAAGTTCTTTGTTGTGATAAAATAATAGTTTTTAATAGATCATGGAAGTACAAAAGGACATAATGAAGTTATCCAGTGAGGTCCGACTCAGTTCTCATTAGTCATATATGTCAGTTCTTATTGCAATTGGAATTCTTTCTGAGTGGGGTTTGAGCACATACATCCTAAAAGTCATCTTGGGGATGCAGGAGGGCTCTGCATTGTCAACCTCTGAAAGGCAGAATGTGAGCATCTATGTTCACCAGGGTCTGTTTTCTGAGAATGAAAAAAAAAAATTCTTTTATACTGTTCATTTTACGCCTCTTTAGAATGAGCGTTTTGGAGATGCAAAAGTAAACCATAATTTTAGGGCAAATGAAATATGTCATTCCACTCAAAATGACTGTTCTCATTTATGATGGGAGAGGTTTTTTTTTTTTTTTTTTTTTTGGAAAGCTTTTTTTCTACATACATTTGAATAATATTTTGAACAAGTTGTCATTCTGAATTGAAAGAAAAAAAAATCTTCATGTTTGTTATAGAAATGGTTTGGGCTTCAGGATAAAAAGACTTCAGAAAAGCCTGGGGAAAGACTCCAGAAAAAACATTTTTTAAGAAAAATGGTTATATTTCCCAGTTGGCGTAGGGGTGTCAAATTGTATAATTTGATGAAAATTATGAACAGAAGATGTGTCTGAAATTTAGGATCATGTTATGCTATTTATCTTCAGTAGATATTAGTGTTTTGACTGTAGGTTATTAAAACCTTCTGCTGTAATTCTCTTGGTGCATTGGAAGGACAAGGAATCGTGCTGAATAGTTCAGCGTTCACTAATCCCTTTGGGCAGTAGAACTACATTTTAGGGAGGTGCTATAGCATATAAACATTCAAAGAACAAAATATTTGCACTAGTAACAAACCCTTTCTATTTTAAATAAACATTAACAATATTATTCATATCCTTATGAATACATCTAAAAAGTTTTCATCTCAGTAATTAATTTCTACTGAAATACCCTAAAAAGAGATGAAGGTGACACTTCAGGTGCCAAGCGGAGTTTTAGAAGCTGTTAAAATTGACAAGCTAGTGGGTCAAGCAAACATTTTTACAATCAGTTTTTACCAATGTTGTGGAAGGAAATAGGAGATGTTTTAGGAAACATTTTTGGAAACCAAATAAATTTCCCATAAGACAGAGGGCTAGTTAGTTTTTTCTTTCAGATGCTTTCTATTGGTGAGTTTGGGGTGAATTAGTTCAACTTAGACTTGAAAAATGAGCAAATGATGGAATTAGTTCTAGGTAAATTCCCGTTTGTGTGGGAAACTGTTCAAGACAATCAACTTCAATTCACTTAAACCACCTTGCAACTCTGTTTCCAGTCCTCTTGAGGAAAACGTACAAGTTTATATTCTGGAGTGCCAAAATGTTTATTACTTTGTTTAAATGGGTAAAAGGTAGAACATTACATTAGGAAAGCAATTATAAACCCAAATATAGCACCATGATGGACTTGGTGAACCAGCAGATCCCTTTTGGCACTGTCAGTATGAAAAGAGGTTCTAGGTGAAGTAAGGGCAGTACAAACCTGATTTATCTTTGAAGACAGGTGTTTACTTAGGTGTAACTAGAAATGTTGTGTCCAACAGCTGCACTTAGAGACGCTATGCAGACAGAAGTGGTGCTGGGGGGTTCATCCACTGTTGGCGTGGTGCAGGTGTAATCTGGCAAGACATACAAACGTTTCTGTTACTGCAGTATCTGCACTACTCCACAGGGAGCTGCCTGTAAACTTGGAATTATCCAGACACAGTTATTTTGTTGCCTCGGGGTTTCTAGTTGTAGCAAGTACTTCTCAGAACAGTGAATGTGCTAGAAATGTTTAAGGGATGTGCTAGGTTGGTGTTAGCTGCTGAATTGAAACCAAATTTAAACTCCGAAATGGTTTTCTAATATATTGCCTCCCTACAAATCTGGACAGGGAGACTCTTGTCAGCTGAAATAAATGTGTGTGTAGTAGAAAAGCAAGATGCTGATGTAGTTAGGAAGTATGCCTCTAGTTTAAATGGCGCCACATAGCCTCCAGTGCCTGCTGGGATGCAATATTGCTGTCAGTTCAGAAATGCAGGCAACTGTTTCCTTCCCTGCAGGTGCACGACATGTGGTCAGTCTCTAAGTACCTGTGGGGAAATCCAGATGGCTTGTATCTCGCTACCTTGCTGCACCTCCACCTTCCTGCTAAGTCTTCTTAGGCTTTAAATACTCATTGACACTCTTTAGTGGGTAGAAATACTATGCACATTGCAGCTTTCCAATTATGCCCTGCTTTTCTCTATGAGTGTGAAGCTGATTGCTCAGATCTTTTAGTCTGTGTAAATGAAGACCTACACTAAGGGCTTGAGGATGGACATCATTGTGCTTTCTGCAGTGGAGGGAAATATCTCTAGACAGACTCATTTGCAAATACTGGGTAACTGTGTCTTCTCATTTTGATTGCAAGCTGACAACACCTGAATGTGGGCTCTGTGTTTTGTGACATGAATGCAATTGGCTGTGTTCTAAACAGCTCTGAACCTGACCAATAAGGATTTAGAATTTCAGCTCAGAACAGAGTTCTAATCTAGACTTCTATAATTTGTGTGTTACAGCTGAGTTGGCTAATTGGAGTTATGACCAGGATACAACGAGTAAATTATTTTTCGGCGAAGATTTCTCTTTTATATCTTATACCAAAAGGTTTCCGTTTGCTTCTCCAGCCAATGGCCAAAGCAGATCTGTTACAGCTTACTGGAAAACCTGATGATTTATCAGTCTTGCTCAAAAGATTGCTCAGAGTCTTCCAAGCCAGCCAAAAATTTCTGCAGTCTGTTAAGTGTGAGTATATGCCGTAGTTGCTTGGTGTAAATACAATTGCCCTTTAAGAGAGGGCCAGAAAAACAGGCTTAGATTCTAGTTATATTGTTATTTTTGTAAACAAGCTATTGTGATGTCTCAGAATACATTTACTGCATAGGAAATGTGTATAGCATCTCTATTTTTAAGTGTTTTTCCCAGTATGTCCAGGTGGATCAGTGCAGTTGAACCTGCAGATGGGCAGAGCACCATGAGCTCAGGGTTGTTCTGCGCAGGGCCTTACAGGGAACTGAGCAGTACTGTTTCTGTTTGATATTGTGACTTCCTTTGCTTTTGACCCCTATGTTACTCAAAGGCTGTTCACTGTAGTGTTACAGTCTGAGCAGTTTTAAAGCACAAGAAATTCATACAACAAGAGAAGTTTGCATAAAATGAGATTTTCCAGTGTGGCTTGTTGCTGTTGATTGCTCATTACAGTGGTCGGTAGTATTTCTTTCATACAAGGATAGGATATACTGGAAATTATTAAAGCGTGGCAGATTTGGGAGACCCTGCAGAAACACTTGTCAGGGGATTACAGTAAAATCATGTGAAAACACTAAGATCACTGTCATCTGCTTCCAGTGCTGTTTGCATCTGCATTTGTGTAGCATCCTTACTTCAGTGAGACTTCGTGTTGGTTCCTACTCTACGTCAAAATCATAAATGAGTATCTGTTTAACTCATTACTTGTATCATTGGCTGGAGCCGGCTTTATTGTCATGGTGCTGACTTTGAAAACAGAAATCCAGCCCAGAATCAGTGTTCCCATCCGTGGTTTAAGGCATTACATATTCTGCCTTTTGAGAGCATGAAATTATAGTTGTATAAAATCGCCTAGCAGTTCTTTATCACGAGTTGCGTTTTATTACCAGTTTTCAGATAGAGCCATGAGGTTACACCTAAGAAGGTCGCAGTTCAAATACATGTGCAGAATTGAAACGAGAACTTACTCTTTCTCCAATAAACACA
Organism: Odontophorus gujanensis; assembly: GCA_013399175.1. Classification (NCBI taxonomy): domain Eukaryota; kingdom Metazoa; phylum Chordata; class Aves; order Galliformes; family Odontophoridae; genus Odontophorus; species Odontophorus gujanensis. The sequence goes on along the minus strand of VXAB01006694.1, from coordinate 620,466 downwards.
CACCGGATACAAAGGAGGGATTGGAACATTTTCAGCATGCAGCTCGGGCCAGCGTGGCCCTCATCAGGGACCGTTTCAAAGATTAGTTTCTGATGTCCATAGAAACATATTGTGTGAGGCTGTTTTTAGATAATGCTCTGTTTCTGTGCATCGCCATCTCTTGTGGAAGTGTTCCGGCTGCACAGGTCTGATTGCTGGATTTTTCAGTGTCCTGTGAGAGCTGCAAAACCTCGACAGGCCGAGCAGGCTGGCTCCCTCTGTAAAGTGAGCCTGGAAAGCTTTATTTCCTTCTGGGAAAGCAAGTCTATCTGAGTATTGCCCAGATTTCGAATGACCTGCCACAATACTAAACAAAGATTCAAAGGAAGAGGAAAGGGGAAACGTTTCCAGAAGTGAAACCTCAGGTGATCTGCTTTCTGTTCTCAGCTCCGACACTCACTTATTTGTCAGCCTTGATAAGTCATTTAGCTGTGCCTTTTTCCTTGTCTTTATAATGGGGATAACAGGAGTATTGTAAAGCCAAAATCAATATTGCCAGTAAAACGCTGAGGGTCACACTTATACAGGAGGCCCACACAAGTGTGTGTGCACAGCTTGAGGCATGAAATACCAGCAGCAAACCCTCCACTGGGACTGAGTGTCCTTAGCCCGTATGGCTGTGGGCAGACAGCAATCTCCAGCAGCAGGATTTGCTTTAAAAACGTACACGGAGCCCTTTTGGGGTGATTTCATATTGAGTGTTTTGGGCAAGAATGGCCTCCCACCCTGACCTGCAGGACTCTTGCTTTTCCTGGTCATTGGGCGGGACATGGAAGAGGTGTTTCAGAAAGGATGTTAGCACAGTCTTGTCTGGTTAGTAAATATTAATGAGAATTAGCCGGACAAGAGGTGAGAAAAATCTCACTTTTTTTCCTTTTATATTTTTGGGTTCAATAGATGGGAATGTTTGAGTGCGACCATTATTAGTCAGTGTTTTGGAGATGGGGAAGAAAAACCCCTCAGAATGGCATTTTCAGCTTTTATAGCTATGGTGATATTCTGCAGGTGGTGGTCCTTCTCCATCAGGATTCAGTGATCAACTTTAGACCCGTGTCCAAATGTTTTAAAGACAGGAACTTTCTTCAGATTTGACTTGGAGACTCATTTCCAAAAGCACAAACCTGTGGCTGTGAGAATCTCTCTTTTATAATCTGTCTGTTTGAGTTTCTCAAAGCTGAGTGACTGCATTATTGGGACGACGTGTCATTCCTGATTACATTTGCATGTTGGTTTAAACATAGCAGTACATGCCAGAGCTTTCTAACTGGATGTGATGCAGCATCAAACTGAATGTTTCATGCTTTGGGAACTTTAAAAAGTCATCGAAGGGAGAAAAGTGAGATGACAATGGGAAAAATGACAGAAATTTGAGCTTGGTACTACTCTAATCAAGGTAAATAATAAAACATGTTGACTGAGTTTGACACAAGACAGGCCTTTCATGACTGACAAGGTAGGGGATGTTTTATGATTTATCAGCCCTAAACTTCTGAGGAACGGGATGTCCTTCTGTTGTTTTATTTTATTTTATTTTTAACATTGTGCAGCGCATTGCCTGTTTCTCATAAATGCATTGAAGATGAATAATTGCTCTCTGTTTTATTTATAAAAATACTGGTGGAGGTATTCATTATAAATGATGTTCAATTTGAATTATTCTCCCTTCTTGTTCGGGAATGTTTTCTACAAACAATGCAGATAACATGGAAGGAGAAAGCTGATGTCTCCTCTGTGTCCCTTTGCCACAGTTTCCTCACGTCCTTCCATGCAGGGACAGAATAGTTGGTAGTAATTGCAGTGACATTCCAGCAGCCATCTAATCTTTTCATCCTTCTGAAGGCCTGGTATGTGACTGGAAGAGTCTGTGTGCATTATGGAGTCCAGCAGGCTGTAACAGATTGAGTAAAGGTCTGCTTCTGTGTGTGTAAGCTGAGTGCTTTTTTTTTTTACCCCAAACTCAGATTGCTATTGCAAATTATGTGGACTCTACACCTTTATGATCAATCTCTGAAGTGCAGTAAAATGATCGGATTTTGGACAGTGGTTGTGAAAGCAAATCTTATGAGGGTATCCAATATTACAGCATCACAGAAAACCTGGAAAGATTTTGTTTTTTTGCATTAGGTATTTTGTGCAGTGGGTAGGACTCAGGGGCACGGGAGACGATAAACCCATAGTATCTGATAATGTGCAAAAGATCCTTACCTAAAATTGCTAAGTACCTTGTGTTAGTGTTGCACGGGGTACTGTGCAAACCGTGACGAGAAGTAGAAGATGAATTCCCACCCCACAGCCTATTAGCAGGTACCTATTACAGCAGGTAATGTTACCTATTACAGCAGGTAGATCCAGTCAGCCTATTTAGGTAGCAGGTGAGCTGTGGTTAAAGAGAAGGTACAGAGAGGGAAGGACTCATGAGACAATCATTTTCACTGGTTGTGAGTTGTTCTGCTTTTCTGCCGGATTTT
>VXAB01006694.1:582142-608873 GCA_013399175.1 Odontophorus gujanensis | reverse complement strand
TTTTTTTTTTTTTTGCTGCAGTATCAGATTTTAATTATGGCCTAAATAAGGCCCTTCTAACCTGTTTTCTAAAAGAATTATTTCTACTGCGTATTTAGAGTTTTATTTACAAGAGTATGTTGCTGACCTATAACAGCCCTGTGCATAAAGGAAAATTGAATTGACTTTCAGCTAATTACTCAGCTTTCATTTGCAGCGTTGGATTTTTAAGGCATCAAAATATTTTGTCCATCTTAGTCTTTTTCCTTTGGGTTGTGATTTCATTAAAAAATAAGCAATCCTTACTGTTTTGTTTTTACTTAAAACTTGCTAAAATGTACCTTCAAGATCAGTGTCAACAGAATTTTTTTTTTTTAATTAATCTCTTCCTATTCTCAATATTCTCAATAGAAAAATTGATACTTCAATGTTTTTTTTGGTTTTTTTTGTTTTTTCCCCCTGAAAAACTAGAAAGCAGAGGGATATTCTGTGTAACTCACCTACACTTCCAAATGTCATCTTTTTTTGGGACATATCTTCTCTTGGATCGTGCTGTTCACTAATATATAATATACTCTTTAAGGAAAGTAGAAACCAAATAATTTTCTTAGAAGAGTGCTAATGCATTTTATTTTACACAAAAATAGGATTTTTATTTATATTACTTGTGAAGGGTAAGTATTCAAATTGATTAGTGATGTGTATGGCACGAATAGCAGGCTCAATACATTGCTTTTCTGTTCTTATAGGTTGGCCCATCATTGGTGAATATGTATATCGTGGGCAACATGAATTCTTCTGAACTTGGAAGGTTTTCATGTGAAGGTATGATTCCCACTTCCCCATTTCTTCTGTGTCCCCCCCCTCCCCCAATTTCCATGAAATAATCAGTCAAAAATATCTGTAGTTTTATATCTTCTGGTGAAAAGTATCCTTTTATTAGTATAGCCTATATTTCCAACTTGAACATTTTCAAGATTTTTTAAAAAAATATATATTTTTATATCATTTCTTAAAAAGAGATCACATTTTATTTATTTAGTGATGTAGGTATGTCTGTTGCTGTTTTCATTTTCCTGCTACTATTGTACTTAGTTCTACTTAATTTTAGTCAAGCACATAACACAGAACTGAGAGGAAAAGAAATATTTTTGTCTGAAGAGAATGAAGTAAATCACAGCTCTTGTGAGAAAATGTCATGAATATCTATGTAGAAAAGACAAGACTTAGATTTTACGAGAAAGAGATAGAGAGAAAAGTGCAAGGACTCAATTTATCTGCATCTGAATGATAAAAGACTGACTGAACCCTTCTGGTATTGAAATCTATGCTTTTAGAGAGAGTATTTTTAATTTTTTAAGATAGTATTTTGGTCACTAAACCATTTATAATTCATAAGGTCAGAAGAGACCATTGCAGTGATGTAGTTTGACCTATGCAGTACAGACTATAGGGCTCCTTAAATTAATTCCCTCTCAAAAAGAGTGTATCTTTTAGAAACATAACTTATTTTAATTTGAACTTGTATTGATGAAGTACCCACAACTCCAGTAAGCTGTTAAAAATTTTTGCTACTTCAGCTCTAAAAACACATAGATTGTGGCCTAATCCACACAAGAATGTCTTGAAATTCTGTGGCTCTTGCTTCATCTTTCTTGTCTATTTAAACATTTATTATGAATATCCTATTACTCATGTAAATATCTATGAACTGGGTAAGTTACCATCAGTTTCTTTGTTAAACTCACAGATTGTCTGCAGAAAGTGTTTCCCATTACATCATTTCTGCTGACTTTTTCCATATTTTCCTACCTGGATAATTTTTTGTATTTCTCTGCTTATGTACATTACAAAAGTATATTTTCCATCCTTTATGACTTTTATTAATTAAAAATAGGACAGCAAATGATAATTGTGCAGGTACACGTAGGCAGGGTATTCAAGATAACAGCATTTTTAAGAAAGTGGCATCTACTGCTCTGTAGTTTGCTAATGGCTTACATTCTACTGTTTATGAAACAATTTGAAGTTGAGAAGTTCAGTCTCATTTCTGGTATTGCATATACTTCAGGTACTAGAAAATAACAGTCTACTTCTTTATCGATTGTCTCAGTCCTTCAACTCTGGCTTCTGCTATTGGTTTTAGATGTGGGGCAGAGGTGTTTTTCATTTTTCCCATACTATTGGAATGGGAATAAACAGAACATTTTAAACTATGATGGCTGGAATATGTTTATTTGTGGATCATGCACATTCAGATTTTCCTTGTCTCTTGGAAAAATGGCAACATTATGAAGGAAATTGTTTTTCTGTGTCAGCATGCAAAAGGACGTCCTGTTTTTTTCCTGATAGGCAGTGAAGGTTATTTTAGGCCTCCATCTTGTTCACATTGCTTTGCAAAGAGAAGGGCGTTGAGTATATTCACGAGCTGAAAGGAAATCTAAAATATAAGGTAACTGAACAGCTGACTCGCTGGGACTCTATCACCACCCCAGATACCTCACTAAGCTGGATAATTTGTCCATCACGAGACAAGTCCGACTTAGGAGGGGATTAGTGTAGCTAATGCTATAGACACCACTAGCTGAAACATCTTCTGTGTAATCACTGTATTGTTTTTTTTTCCTTCTCTTTACCAATACATCCAGAAGGTTCAGCTCTGTCTGTGCTGTCCTCACAGAGCGTTCTGATGGGCTGTGCAGGTCCTACAGCAGCTGGAACTAATTCAGACAAGACATGCACACAACAAATGACAGCACCTCTCACAGTTTTTACATTTCTGTGAAAGAAAACTGGGAAGTAATAGTGAACACTACAGTGATTTCCTAGCTGTTTCTTGAATGGTTTCCTTGGGAAATGGAGATTTGTGTGACATCACAGCTGAAAGATGTCTGACTACTTGATTCCTAAGTGTAGCCCACACATGGGTCAGTGCAGCAGCTAGAAAGCTCCCCCTCTTTCCCTGTGTTCGAGGAGTTCTATTCTTTATATCAGTGTTTTTTGCCTCCTTACACACAGGATACCTCTGACACATTATTCTCTTTAGTGAGTTTCCAGCAATATGTCCATCACTGTAATAGCACGACAGCTCTTATTCCACTGCACTAGGCAGAAAACTTGTAAGAAAAGAGATGTACATGTCTGTGTGTATGCTGCTGATGTTCAGCAGTTGTGCTTTTCAAAAACACCTTGAGTTAATATTATGCTATATATAACTGCTCATTCTTATTCTGTATGAGTGAGTCTTTGTTCCCTGAATTTGCCATGGGCATTCTGGTGTTTCAACTTTATCTCTGACGTATCACTAAGATCATGTTCTTTTGCTGGTGGATTTAAAAAAAAAAAAAACAAAAAAAAAAACCCCACAAACCAAAAGCAGAAAACCCCCTAACGTATGTAACTCTCTCATCCAATTTAATGTAAGTGTCTGAATTACATTTTTAATGTGCATCAAGAATTTTGCCAGTTCCAGTTCTATAACATTTTAGCAGATTGTTTGTTCATTTTAACTATGCTTGGTAAACTAATAGTCTTTGTTTTTGACAAAAAATAGCAAATAGTTCTGCTTTCTGGATGCTACCTCCTGCTCATAGTTGGCTCCTTCAGATTTCCCTTGCATTCTTTTGGATCTCTTTGAAGTGAGTGGAATGGTTTTAATGTTGACCCAAACTGAATTGGTTACAGGAGATAAGAAAAACATTTTAATAGCGCATAGACAAAGATGATAAAGACAATTTCAGGCATATAGAAAAAGCAGAGAAGGAAAAAGAAATCAAGCAATTTCTGCTCGGGTCTGGTAGATGACTGATTTCACACGCTTTTCAGCATAGGAATGTGGATGTTCATGAAAACTTGATCAAGAGCCATATCCGAAAGAGCATTTACATATCTGAAATAGAGTGCTCAAAGATTTTAAAGACCTACATCCAAGATTGTCATCCAGAACTTCATTTGTTCAGATGTGCTTAAGCCTGAAAGCATCACTGGACTTTAGCAGTCCTTTGTGGGGAAAAAAAAGAAGTTAACTGTGAGAAGCTGACCTAGTCGCAGTCAGCTATGGGGAATGGCGTAATGCCCCTCCTTCTATTGCCAACAAGGCTGAAGTCACAACAGCCCCAGGAGTACATCCACGCCTGCCACTCATAACACAGCATGGCTCATAATTACCTGCGTGGTAGAAAATCACTGCATAGTGTGTTACTGTCATGAGGAACGGCAGGAAATGGTAAGGAAGCCTGGAAATGTATTATTGTAATATCAGGAAAAGAAAAGGATGCTGATAGTTCTATTAAAAAAACTTGAAGGAAATCTTGAGAGGTTGTATTCAGTGATGTTGAGTAAGTAGAGCAGATTCCAGAAGCTAAGGGGTTTGTGTAAGACAATTCAAAGTGCTCTGCTGTCTAAGGAAGCAATGGAGTGGATAGGATATATTCAATAAAACATTTGATATCAAATGTACTCATCTAAAGTGCTAGTGGATTCAGACCAGATTGGAATAAGCTACTGTTATGAAAACAAGTGTTTAAAGTAATGCACAAACGGTCTAATGTCTGCTTATGTAGTCTAAATGTTCATTTTCAAACTGACCCTGTTTAATTTTTTCATTAGAGGTTTGGACAGGCCTGGCTTAGGTAGTGTAGCCCACAATACAGAGGACTGTGAAGAGAGAATTTAACCAAGAAAACTTACTGATTTCACATGGATTTAAAACTCTTCTCCTTGCCCTGTTCTGAGCACAAAGCCGATTCTGTCCAAGGGTGGTCATTTATTCTCTGGAGCAGCAAATCTCCAACAATTACTTTGGTTGTTTTGCTCTGTCTTGGTATAACCAAGAGAGAAAGACATGCATTTAAAAAGGGGCCACCCCTTTTTTTTTCCTCCTTCCTTCTGTATAGTTTCTTTCTCATTTATCAGGGAAAGTATGGTTTGGGCTTAGAAGAATATTTAGTGTGTAAACAAGGCGGCCCCTAATATTTAATGTTCTTCTTCCTCAGAATGGAGAACTAAGATGAGGAACAGGAATACACTACAATATAAAAAAATTTTTTATCAGAGCTGTGTATATTCAGTGTGGCAATACATACCCAAGTTATATGAAGGCTTCTCTGCCATCCTGCCTCTCCTGACAGTGTTATATGCTTGTCTTTTAGTGCAAATTCTGAAAACCTGTGAAATCTGGTGTTTGTGCATCTTCGCCTCTGCTGCTAAGCCTTTATTGTCTCATCTCTCAGAAAAGGCATCATCCAATTTCAGAAGCAGGTTTCACATCCATTGTTTGGAAGAAGAATAGACAGTTCTGATTGCGTTTTGTGTTATAAACAACCAACTTACTATAGAAATAGCTGGACTTATTGCAGTAAAAAACTCCTTTATGCTGAGGGCACTGTTTGCATGAGAAGAAGCCTTCTGTACATAATGTGAAAGTTTCTGCAACTGAGAACTGCACAGTAGTAGTAGTAGTTAGGGCTTTATTACTTAGTTCTAATTTGTATTGATGGCCTAAAAAAAGTAGCATGCTTTGCAGTTCTATGAAAGAAAAGATTATAAATGGAGATTAATTATAATTTTGCTAGCTCAGTACTTGTAAAACTAAAGCAATTTATATTCTTTCTCTTAATGATCTCCATTCCTGATTGCAGTAATGTAATCTAATTGTGATTATGATAGTATCTGAATTATGTGGGCCTCTATGTGATTGGAACTACTCTTTGCATTAAAAAGTAATTTTGGAGTAATGATGAAAAGTTACTGTGGAAAATTGGCAAGTAATATATTTTACTCTGTATCTTAAGTTTCTGCTTTCATTTTTGATTATATCTTATAGCAAGGATAAGTATGATACTATATCAAGGATTTATTACATCAAAGACTTATCAATGATAACTATGAGTATCAAGGATGAGCATGATATTATTGGAATAACACAGATATGGGTGAGGCAAGAAATTGAGGTTTTGAGATACTGGTCTGGGGTTTATGGAGAGGAAGGGAAGACAGGGGAGGAGCTGTATCTGTATTCCTGGGAGATGAGAGGAATGCTGCCAAGTGACATGGCATTGTCAATTCTGATGAAAGTTCAGCACAATAAAGGTAGTCAGGTGGTTTCCTGAATGATTTTTTGAACTTTCAGATCTTTGCTTGCAGATGAGAGAGACCTTCAAGAGAGACAGAACTTTGATAATGATAGCTTTTAATTACTCTGTTATTGACTACAATAAGTATGGCAAAACTAAGGAAGGAATACTCACATCTCTGAGGCTAATGTATGATTGCTTCTAGTTCCTCGATTCAATAAAGTGTGCTTTATTGAATTGTCTTTCAGAAACTATTTGAATTAATTCAAGGATTTGAGCCAAGGGTAATAAAGGGTGTTGAACTGAAGAAGTATGAAAGATCTAGTGATCTCAACATCATTTGATTTGAAATATTTTTTGAGCCTTATGGCAGGCTGACTTTGAGGGAATGCAAAGTGTGCTAAGGAATTTTTATCAGGATTTTATTATAATGTATGGTAAATCTACTGAAGAAAATTGGAATATATTTCAGAAACAGTTGGAGGACATTTGAAATTCATCCTGGTTTAAGTCTAAAGAAGGATAAAGGTAACAGTGCCCAATGTGGCTAAGTAGGGTTGTGTAGTAGAGAGTAAGATAAGCAATAAGCACAAGGTGTTAAAAAAAAAAAAAGTACCAAATCTGGTAAGGTGAAGCACTTGAAAGGCTATATAAGAGAGCCAGAAGCAAACTAAAAGACTAATTAAAAAGGCAAAAAAAAAAGGGAATGCAGAATGCTAACCACAGACAAAATATTTGAGATGATAATAATATTCTGTAAATGTATTCCAGAGAACTGAAAGGAAAAATAGATCCACAAATCATGATAGTCTGGACAAAGAGATAACGGATTTGTTTAGCAGGTTTTATTTTTGTGTACAAATACGCAGAGGCAGATGGATGGATGGATGGGCAGATGGAGAGCTGTTGAACAAAGGAGGAACATTTTGCTTTACATTGCAACATGTGTATCTTCACCTGAAGAACTGACGAAAGTGACAAATATCACAAATTTAAAGTCATGATCTGTTAATGCGTCCTGATTGACGGTACTCAGTGCAAAAAAATCCAGTTTCAGAGAGTTACTCCAACCTTAAAGAAAACCAGAGCTACTGATACCGTTCATTTTGGGCAACACCCACAAACCTGACAGGGTAACCTGTGCTCCTAGAGAAAGCATGGTCCATTGGTTACCCACTGAGCCATCAGTGAGTCCTTTACTCTGTCCTTGCACCGTACTTTCAACTTGAGTCACCCAAACAAAAGCACTGTGCAGTGTTTACACTGCCAGGTGGGTCTGAAAGGGCTCTGCTATGCCTGTGAGCTGTGTGCCACTGTATTTGCGTGACTCTTACCTTCTTGATAGTGTTGCAATGCACACAGTTAAAAAATGATTTAAAAAAATCATAGAGAGAGATTCCTTGTGACAAGCTGCAAACCTTCATTGCCTTTTTCAGCTTCAGGAGGAGTATCCCAGCATTTCCATCGTGATTTACAAAGAGCTTGACTCACACATTACTTCTGTTGCATACTTAAGATTTCTCTTAGCTGTTGTTTGCCTCAGCTAATAGTCTTCATAGCAAAATTTGGGCTAGCCTTACGATTTTGGCCTACCTGGCAAGAATAGAAACAGACAATTGTTTTCTTCTGGCTGTCTATTTTTCAGAAATGGTTTTTGAATATCCAGTATTATTGTGAATTTCCCAATGATGGAGTGATTTTTGCTCCCCCTGCTGTCTCCACAGCAGCAAATTAACCAATCCTTTTGCCCACTGTGTATGTGTATCGGTAATGTGCATGAACAGGATATTTTTGCTGAAAACAAACTTCCAGTGAAAGGAGAATGGAGCTATGCTGTATTTAAAAAGCCAGCCCAGTGAATATTCTGTATTTTAGTCCCCAACGGCAGTATGTTCTGAGCAAAAAATTGACAAAAATAGATCAGTAGTTCTTTGAAGATTACTCAAAAAAAAAAAAAAAAAAACAAAAAAAAAAAAAAAAAAAAAAAAAAGCAACAACAAAAAGAAAACAAAAAATAAAAGAGAGGAACTACATTACTAACACTCTTCCTTTGAGTGTGAGAATGCATACCTTGGAATTGCTCAGTATTGCTGCAGTGAAAGCACTGCTTTATTAAGAGCCCCTATCAGAGGTGTAGCTGTGTTTCGCTTTCCGGTGAGCTGATCTGCTGACACTTTCCTTCAAAATTAATTGTATTTAGCTGGTCAGGGTCTGAAAAGCCCAGAGATACCTGTTCCTGAGGGCACAAAGGTCAACACAGTAAATTATTGGCTTGGTGCAACTGAGGAGGGAAGTGCAGCCTAGGTGTGAGGACAGCAGAGGTGGGCATGCCGGCCGCCACCACTTCATTTAACATCTCTGCTTCTTAAAAAATAAAACCCAATAAAACAGGGCTGAAAGGCTTCCGAAAGGAGCAGGCTGGCAGGAAGATGCCTCTCACAGTGGGCCAGACTCTGAGCAGCTCTGCCCTCCCGAGGTGTCAGGAGCTGGGGGCCCCGTGCCCCCACCGAGGAGGGTCCTTGGGCGCCTGTGAGCCATGGAGTGCTTTGTGATATAGGCTGCGGAGCCTGCCGGCTGTCAGCCCGCTCCCTTAAGGGAACTTGACAGATCTTAAAAAAAAATCAATTTTAAGCTCACATGCCCCAGTGGGTGCCAAAGCCACTTCAGAGAGGCTGAAAGATGGCTGAGTCGACAGGATTTGACTTCCAGAGGTAGAAAGGTGACAAACTCCATCATGAGAAAGGGGCAGCTCAGGGCCTCCGAGGCCGAACCTGCTCCCAGGATCCGGGGCCTGGCATTGTATTGAACCTATTTATCTCTTTCATGGGCCCAAGGTACCACAGGGAAAGAAAAGTTGTTCAAAAAACGCTGGCAGAATTCAAGGGTGTAAATGATGAATTACTTTTCATCAGCTGAAAGGAAACATACTCCGGAACAATACTGAAAGGGAGCAGGAGCATCTGACCTCCTGCTTCAGAGCAGCCAATATCTTCATTCAAGAAGACAACCATGAAATTACACAGAAAATGGGATTGTCATGAACAGCCCCTTGAAATCTCAGTATACAGTCATTACTGCATGGGAAAAAGCCTTCATCCACACATCATAACTTGTAACAGACAAGCGGGGGGCTGGGGCTGGAAAACCCTGAAAACAGGCCTTGGAGTTACCAGTCCGAATGTAGAAAATATTTGTTGATTCAAACTTTCCCCCTCTAGTCTCCCAAATCACTGTAAATAGACATAACAGTGTATGAACTTCATAGCAATACTGGCTTTCTGGCTGCAGACGGCTGCTTTGTAAATCCAAAGGAAGGAAGAGCAAGGGAAAGCCAATCTAACGCTTTATTTATATTATCAGTCTTTGGTGAATGATTTATCATTTAAGTGCTTTGAGAAGAGAGCCCAGAAACCGTTGTCCAATTAGTGCTGCCCTCTTAAACCACATACTATAAATATTCGTAATTATCAGAATCACAAAACAACGTTCATCAGGGGCTTCATATTCAGAGTAACAACTTATTCTCTGGGTTTGCCCAGAAAAGTTTATTTTCATCCAAATTAGGCAGAGAACAGAAAGCAAGCAAGAGGCCATTGGTTTGAGAGTGAAACAAATCACAGAGAATGGGAGGAATACAAGGATAAAAATATAAAAAACAGCGCATTTAACTGTTTGTTTCTTTATTCGTGCAGATTTCTACGTCGAGTTTAATTAAGCTTGCCCTGGGCTAGTGGAAATGGGGAGGTTTTTTTTTACTTTTTTATTTTTTAATTCCTCATTAGACTGTTTTTTTTTTTTCCTTGGCTCTTGTTGCTCTAATGACTAGTCCCATTAAATAGGTCAATGGGTTTCTTTTATTTCAAGTTTTATACAGACTCATACTCCACAGAATCTTAAGAACTGAACAACTAAGGTCTTTCTAGGCATATTTCTTCATTCCTGTTAATGAAGATGCATTCATTGCTCTTTCCCTTTTCTCCACAGCAGATGACCTTTCATTTCAACATACCTGCAGGAAGCTGTAGAAAGTCTGGGCCAGCCACGTGCAAAACTACCTACTGGGTAAGTGCTTGGCTGAGCTTTGCAGCCTGCTGGCAGCAGCAAGGAGGAGGATAAATATGGAAGGTGCTCTGTGTGCCCTTGCATCACTTTCCTGTCTTTCCCTTGATGGGGCAACAATGTTGGCAGGACCAAGGGGTAATGTAAATTGCCACCCCATATAGTTGGCTATGGGGACAGTCAACTGAAAGAGTCAAGGAGACTGACACAAGCACAAGCAGTGTATAAAAATGCTGTGGTGTCAGGTCAGGGCTTGGAGAGACATTGCAGAGGCTCCTGGCCAGGGGGCTGGACTGGTCCTTTGCAGGGCTCAGAGACTCAAATCAATGTGAAGAGAAACGTGAAAGAAATTGCTTTATGAGAGGTTCACGAAGACTATTTACCTAGTGAGAGAAAAATAATATATAAAAAAATCTTCTCTTCCTCGTGGAGAGAGGAAAAGCTGTGTATTAATGAGATAAGTTTAATCAATGTCAGTGTAGGGAATGAGAATATATTGCATGTGATTTTCCCTGATGGTCAGTTTGTGCTCTGGCGTTGCACATAAGATGATTCTGCCTATATTTCTGCTTTCAAAGAAGAAACAACAGAGGGACAGTACTTCCTAAATTTTTCTGTACTACAAATAACTGCGTGCATGCAGTTTGGGAGCAGTCACTTCTTCTAGGTGCTGTGGATATTTAGAGAGTTGATTTAACCTGTTTTTTTCTGAGCAGAAGTCTGTGTGGAGCACCTCCCCCTATGTGGAGACATCGGATCAGTGCCATAGGTTTCTCTGTGATAGAGCAGTGGTTTTTTGCTTGCAAATAATTCATACCTATAAGAGAGATGGAACACTATGAACTTATCTGAAGGCTTTTCAGCTTACATGAGTTTGCTGCACCATGAGCAAGTTGGTCCAGCAAAGATTATGAGCTGAGAGTTTATTAACTGCTCCCAACTCAGAACCAGATCCTTGAAATACATTTTTTCACATAGTCTTTTAGTAAGGTAGACTATTCTTGACCCAAAGTAAAATCATGGAAGGGAAGCGTGAGCTAGCAGGGAAATACAGTCTTTGTTGTACCTGATTGCCATTATAGTGCAATGTGCAAGACACAAGGTGATTGAGGAATAGTTCAAGATATAAATTCAAAGTCTGCCCCTTCAGTACAATTTGAACTGTGTTATTTCAAGTACAGTTTGAACTAAAAACATATGTGAGTCTCAACTCATACGTCCTAAGTGTGTAATCGAACAGTCTAAATTGTGGATGAATTGGCTCATCTGCTGGTTCTGAAAGTAGCCCATGTAGACTGTCCTCCCCAGCCCCATGCCTTAAGCAGTGCATCTTGAGTATGAGAAGATGAATCTTACAATCTAGCTTCAATTTGTAGAGTAATTAGGACCTTGACTCTGACAACCTTTTAGCCTGTCAGCACTTGTGGTTTAGCTCATAGTTAAAATGCCAGTGGCAACAATATTGCAGCTATTCTAAATATATCCATATTTTAAGTAGATGAAGTGATATGTGGTTTTGATTGCCCTTTCCTCCTTTAGAACTGAGCAGTGATGAAACCAGCTTTCCTGCAGTGGGAAATCAGGGAACCCCCAAAATATAACCAAAGAGTGGCAACAGTGTATGGTGAATATGAACCTGTCACATGCTGTATTCCATGGCAAAGGATATCATTTATTCAGATTTAAAAGATTAGGTGGGTACAATTAATCAAGCAATTTGACCATGGAACATTCTTTCATGCTTCAACAACGTGACCTCAAACTACACAAACTGTGCAACTGAAATGTAGCCTCATATACTGAGCTTTTTGTAACCTGAATGTGTTTCAGCACATTGTTAAGGAGCTATCGTTATTCTAATTATAATTAAATCACTTGAAATAAATTTGGAAATAGTAAACTGTAAAAATATCTAAATAGGGAGCTGGCCCATTGATTTTATGGCTAAGTCATCACCTTATGTAGAAATGATTCTCACATTCCACAACTGATAAACACTGCTTTTAGTTCAGCAGTAAAAAAATGTTTGAAAACATTAACTGGTGTAAATACCTCTGATTTTGGGCACAGTATCCCATACCAGTGCACCGTGTGGGAAAGTATGAGGGAAAATTGAATTTTTTGCCTTCAGATCAGTACTTTAGATGAAGGAACTTCATCACATTTGGGAAGCATAGTTGTTCATTCTGGGGAAAGGGAGTCTTCTATCCTTACCAGAGTTTCTAAAGTATTAGGCACCAGAGAGGTAATTAGCGAGATTTTCAAAACTGTCTGGGCCAAGTGGGTTTCTAGGTGATTTTTGAAAATGATGCCTACAACCCATCTGCATCCCCTGACACCCAGATACCTTCAAAATGTCAGGTTTAGATGTCTGCCCCCTTTGGTGGTGGATACAGTCTGTAGCACAACTAATTGTGACTGACAGCACAAAAGGACAGGTGCAAAATTAAAGCACAAGGCTAAAGGTTCAGTCTCATGTAGTTGATGGACGTTTGGTATACTTTTAATGTTTCACTTTCACTGGCTCCTTAATTAAGGAAAAATTTTTTTAGATAGAGCAGCAGAAATCAACTTCTTTGACTGATATGAATCCTGTTTACTCTCCAACTCTGAACTCAGCAGGTTAAGTAATTGGGAGACAGAAAAGTTCCTATACTTCTATTTCCAGCTGGTGGTACACAAAAGGCAGGAAGTTATCTCATTAATGGGGCACCAGCTTTATGCAAATTATAGTAACAAAAAGGCTTCCCTTCATACTTTTCATAAATTACCTAATAAAGTAGGAATAAATGGCCATATTCAAGAGCCTTTGTTGTATTTTTAGCACAAGACTCTTTCTGTTACTGCAAATATGACTAAATGCGCCTTGTTCAAAAGGGGTGTTTATGAAATAAGGCCACTCAAAAGCTTTTATTCCTTAACAGCCTTCAGTTACTTTTATGGCACAAAATTAACATAATTAGTCACAGAGAATAGATGACATAAGCAGCGTGCCATGCACAAAAGGGGAAACCAGTATCTAAGGAAGGTATTTTGAGAGATCAAAAATTTTCAAAGTGCTCAATACTAGAAGGTCCTTTTTATTTGTGCACAGCCTTAAGATACTTTCTTACTCCGTGAAATTCACATAATGAGATGCAGCAGACAGATGACATTAGCGATGAGCCATTAGAAAGAGGTCAGTTTCCTCTGAAAGATAGTCACTGTTCCTGCTCGTCATTAATTTGCAGCTTCAAAGCAGTGAGCATATGATAGTCTGGCATGTTAAGCAAGTTGCAGTTATCTTTAAATAACCATTTTTTTCCAGTTATTAGAAGCTAAAGTTTTTAAACTTCTGACTGAAAGCAAAATTAAAGCACGCAGCAGTGTAAAAAGGCTATGGAGAGATTAGAAAAAGGAAATCAAATATGTTTTATAAATGAAGTTAGCTTTTCCCTGGGGAAAAGCTGTCTTAACTTTATGCTTATGAAATTTTGGGTTGTATGTAGACTTCGTGGAATTGATTGCTGGATAAGAGTAAAGTAACTGTGTTTAGCTGCTACATACTTGTTGATTAACGTCTTGATCTGAAGGGCATAAATGTGCAACTACATAAATAATGTTAAAGATGAGGAACAGATATCTGAGAAGCCTGAGTGAGGTGAGAAAAGGTGAAATGATCTACTTATCACTTGGTGTGAAGTTTGGGCGCATCTCTGGTTTGGCAGCGGAATATATTTGGATATTAAAAAGGGCTTGGGAGATTTGAATCATGTCTTTGCTATATGTGATTAGGAAATACGCAGAAGCTTGGTGCAGTAGGCAACTCCAGTGCACACCACTAAAGTCTTGTTATAAAAAGACTTGTCACATCTCCAAATAATGTCACATGTCCAAGCCAGTACTAAAAAACGCTCTTGTTTTATAATAAATATCCTTTCATTTCTGGTCTTCCCTTCATACTTAATGCTGGAGTTATGTCATGGGTGAAGCCTCAGAAGGATCCCAGTTTAAGCATTCCAGTCTCACTGTTTAAACTCAGACTTAGTCGTGGTGCCTGAGCAAGGCAGAACAGAGGACAGCATTGCTAATGGTTTTACACTTTGCCAGGGTTAGTAGAATTAACACAAGTATAAGGAAATAATAAAGTAGTAACTTGCCCTATACACCCTATACACATTATTACTAATGAGAGCCCTTTGGCTTAATTCAGCATGCATCAGCATACTCATAGCTAAAGAAATGCTTGTGTCGTCCAAATTAGGATTAATTCTCTTGGTTTCTTTCCATTGCCCTTCTGCAAAGAGGGATCTCTGCTCATGCCTGCACTACTCAACCCAGTTCCCCAGGTGTGTATTTGGTACACGCTCACCCATCCCCTACACCCTTAGTACAGTCCATGGCACCACTTTGAACAGAGCCAAGGTGTCTTCCACTATATAGACACTTCACTCTGCTCCTGGGGAGGCCAGGAAGCTTTCAAGGTGCTATCCACATTCCTTGCCCTTGGAGCCAAGCAACTAAACAGATAGTTTATTAATTATAAACTAATTGATATACAGACTCAGAGATCCACATGTAGCCAGCTGCCCATTAATGGTACCAGCCTTTTGCAGCCCATGGCTGGGGAGGCCTAAGCCTACAAGGTCATATGTCTGAAGTGGGATGGGATGAAGCTAGGCTAGAGCTCCTATGGAAAATGATCTAACTGTGCAAGCCTGGGGGCTATCATTCATCTGCGGTGTTTTAATTTAGACTGGGCTTTCATTCTGTGCTGTGATTTACTTGGAATGAAGCAGGGTTCACTGAGTGAAGAGAAGTGCAGGATGTTTTACAGCCTGGCTATGGGCTAGGCTGCTTTGAGATTCATTTAGGACTACCACTGACACTATTTTTTTTTCAGATAGTTGAATCAGGTTATAGACGTGTCATAACCAGTTGCACAGCATACACATACAAATTATGAATGCAGAATTGAATCCATGTATAATTTTTCCAGAAGCCTTGGGATACCCAGGTTTGGTGTCCCAGCCTGGTTTGCTAGGAACACTTCAAGTGCTACCTGAAAAATTTGCAAAGCTCCAGCTGATTTAAACTGGTGCTTCCAATTGTGCGCGTCTAATGCCAACATAGCTTCAAAATGACTTATTTCCCAACCGAGTTGTTATCAACATGGGATTAACAGCATTTTAGGAAGAGTGGGTTTTACATCTCAAGCCTGTGGAGCCCCTCTCTGAAAGCCCTGTTTGCTGAGCAGTCTTAAAGCTGAGACCATCCATCTCTGGCAGCATCGGGGGACTCACTCCCAGGGTGGAGCTTTCTGAAAAGTGCAAACCTTCCCATTGCAAGAGGAAATGGGACCAGCTGAAAAATTAGGAAACAGCTTGTCGAATAGACCCATACAGTTAAGACTGTAAAATAAATAGAAGATTAACAAACAAACAATCCCTTCTCCCTCCCCTTTTCTCTTGCAAATACTGAGGCATTAAAGACCTGCATTTAGGACAGCGCTGTCTCTCATTTTGTAAGAGCCATCGTTTCATTTTCTGTGCTGTGCTTTTTAATAGTTCTTTAGGTATGGGGCAATATCTGTGGACTGCTCTTCTATGGCATATGAAAGAATCTGTTTATAAAGAGCAAGGGGACTGGACAGATGGTGTTACATTAATCCTAACCCCTGGCCCCCACTTGCTTGGTTAACAGAGACATATCACCAGTCGTTTTGGAGTGCAGGAAATCTTGCCTTTCTTAGGATGATAAACAGAACAGTCAGTATTCAAGGCTGGAAGCGGTGTTGAGTTTCAATATTTTGGCCAAAATTTTATCTGATTATCGTATTTTTTTCTGCAGATGAAAAAGTTAAGTTGAAAGGAAAAACCTGAAATCCAAAACATTTTGCTTCTGAAAGTAAATATTTTGATTTTGAAACCTTGTTTTTTTTTTCCAAATGGAGGCTTTAGTCGTGTTCCTTGTGTCATGCCCTGCAGCGGTTCTGTGGCTCTCGCATCCGCCTGTTTAAACAAACAAAAGCAAGTCATAGAGAAACAGCTTCTCACATCTCCTTGGGGGAAGGTGATGCAAAGTCCTTTATGTTACTTTTGTAGGTGCGCTGTGCTTCACTCACTTAGCACTAATAGGTCGTAATCAGTGCCAAAATCAGTGCCTCCCTGTTCTCTTCTTGGCTCCTAACCTGTATGAGGTTATCAATAAATTGGGACAGGGACTAGGATAAAGTTCATAATATGAATTACTGTGTTGGCCTGCCTACCTTTATATGATACAATGCCACAAATGTTTGTCAAGGAAAAAAAAAGTTGTGAGAGCTAGAACTTATTTACCAAGGTCCCATTTACCAACAGAACCTTGGTAAAGATTGCGTGTGCATCAGGATTTCACCACACATCTTCCAGGAAATTACTGAATCTTTATGTCCAAAAAGTGACATAGGTACTACTGGTTGTTATTCTCAACTTGTCTGTGCCAAAACTGGTGGAACTGATACCAGCAAGTTTCCCATCTATTTTCACATATAATGCATGCAAACTATCAAGTGGTAGTGTGGAGATGGTCTCCTGAAGATGAGCTTATAATATCAAATCCAGAAAATACCGTTGGGTGGCTTAGGAGAAGGGGATATATGTGTTCAACTGATGATGAAATGAGAAGCACTGGAAGCAGAAGAAATGCCAGTTATTCTGCTGGAATGTCATTCTGCCAAAGCACTGAACAGGTATGCCCATGGGCAGCAAACATCATTGTAGAGATGCGTGAGCTGCAAACCTGCTCCAGAAAATTATTTGCTTTGAAAAGAAATATTGGGTACAAGATCACATTGGTGTGAATGTGGAGATAGAGAAGGACTTCTCTGCTTTTTGAAAGGAGAAGTTAGTGTCTTTTAAGGACCTTTTGTTACAATTCTTCAAGGAAAAATATAGTTTGTTTGATACATTCATGCTTTTTTTTTCTCTGTAATTTACTGCTATGAATCTCTACTGTTCCATTTAAATTCTTTATATAAAACTCAAGTGAAATAATATATCAATATACAGTCTGTTATCAAATGAAAAAATTTCATCAAGAAGAACTTACTAATTTTCCATTTTGCAAATTTGTTCTAACTTGGGCATGGTATAGCCGCAAAGGTTTCTTCCAAAAAGATTAATAGAATTTGTCTTGGTTCTTAGTTCAAGTATATGTATGAAGTGTATGAGAATTAACACCCAGCACCCTGAAAGCCTTTTACAGTACAATATCTTGGTTGTCCTTGGCTTTCCTTTCTTCTCCATAGGAAGAAAAAAGAAAAAAATCTGTTTGTTTTTTTTTTTTCAGTGAAATATAGAAAACATCCACAGACTTTTTCTTTCTTTAAAAAACTATTATACACTAAATCCCAGCATGCTACTGATAAAGAGTTCAGGTTAGTACTTGACATTAGACAGTGGGAAAGGCTTTGTGAGAATGCTTAGTTGACCTAGTAATACTCCTACTTACATCAATGGGAGTAAATTTAATCAATGCTGAGTGTATTTTAAAGATTCCTGCCTAAAATGTCAAAGGGTGCTACATCAGAACATTGCATTTGAATCTGATTATGCAATTATTTATTGTTTGGTATTCTGTTTATTTTTTTGATGGTGAAGGTGCTGTATTTAAGTTATAACTGAAAAGATGCACTGAAGTGTAGATATTACTGCAATGGGATTGATGCAGAGATATTGGATATTATCAACTTCTCAAATTAATAGACTTTAATTTTTACAAATTTCAAGTCCTGTATGAGCCGTTATTGGTAATTTTTTTTCTATTTTCACCTAATTTTCTATTATTAATACAGTGACAGCTAGAGCAGTTTTGGAAGAGAGATGCAACAGGGAAGTGCTGCTGGGAAAAATGGAAGGCTTCAAGACTTTCCCTTAGATTTCTGTAGTAAATGGAAACCAATGATAAGGAAAGAAATGCAATGAAAGGAAATATTAGCAATTTCTATGTGTCACATTTCAGAATGGATTATTTCTGCTTTGACTAATAAGAATCTATAGAATGGAATGAGAGAATTATGAATTGGATGTTCTTGTTAAGGTCTAGTTCAGTTTAATTAAAACAAGAACTCTGAAGCAATATATATATATATATACATGTGCCTGTAGACACGTAGTCGGGTTTATCTATCAACATGCATGCAAACCAATACATATAGTACAGACACTTTTGTTCATTATACCTAAACTTTAGCTTGAAACATAAAGCTTTATACATTATTTTAAACACGTTTTTTAACACATGTTAATAATATTCATGCTGTTGCTTTGAAAAATCTGCGAGATGTAGTTAATGAAGAGAAACTGCAGCATAAATTGCATGTAAAATATGCAATCCACAACAACATATTTTTTCTCAGGCTACAGTTTTTACATTAAACATCTTTTAGCTTGTTTAAATTTATTTGCTTTTGTTTTTAAAGAGCATCATCAACCACCACTGCTTGAAACAACTGCAAGTAGTAAAGCAGGCAGTCTTCTTACTTTAATAAGATTCGTTGGTTAAAAATAGCTTTTAAGTATATCTCACATTAAAAGATGTAAATCCTAATGAAATTGCTGAAAATGTTTCTCATTTTCAACGTTCCCCCCCCCCTCCCCCCATAAAGTGAAATGCTGTTCCTTTTTTTCCTGAAGTTCCAGGAAAATATTTGTAGCTTCTTTTTCCCACTGACTGCAGATAATCCATTGTGCATTTCCTCACCTGTGGTTTACTGAATACATGGCATCTGAAGGTCCACTTTAGACGCTTGCACATGCTCCAGTAGAGCACAAGATCATGTTATGCTGAACACAGTGTTCCCTAACCTATTGTTCCTGATACATACTGGTCATTCCTAAGTATAAAGTTTGCACTTTTCCTTCTATGATTAAGTGTTTTTGTTTGTAATTTCTGCAATATGACAAGACCTTCTGAGTCCTAATTCTATTACCTAATGTACTGAAAGTCCATCTTTGCTTGGTGTCAGATTAATATGTTGTGCATATAGAGGAAAGATTTGTACGAGCTCTAGCTCAGTAATCAATCTAAGCTTTCACAGTTTAAGTTAGTCCACCCTAACAATTGCTTAGCTATATTAGCATTAAGCTGATGATCTCAAGACTGTAATTTAGGACAGAGTCCCGTTGTGGTAATACCTGTAAAACACACACATGAAAACAGAACCCTTGATACAAATAATCTGATGAAAAACTAGACACAGTTACCGAGTAGGACAAGATACCAGTGGTGATTTATATACGATCTAGATCACCCGGTCAACCATGTTAGCTCTATATACAGCTTAGCAGTTCTCAATCATTTTAAAATGTGCCAATAAATGAGTTCATGTGCACTTCTGAAGCCATTCTTCATAGAGCTGATTTCCTGATGCCACCATGGAAGTCTCAGATACTGGAAAGTAGGCAAAGAGAGCCTTGGACTGGACATGACATAAATACACACAAGTGTAGGTGTGACACAGGATTGTGCCTCAGGACTGTGATAGATGAAGAGGAAGTGAATAATACAGGAGGAGAAGTACAGTGCTGTGAGGATAAAACTGAAAAGAGGTATATGGATAGGCAGATAAGAGTGAGCTACGCATAGGATTTACGCTGGTCCTACAGAAATGGAGAGCGTGGCAGTCCCACCATTGGTTTTTTCACTTTTTCACTGAATTGACTAGGAAGTCAATTTACCAGAGACAGGAAAACACAAATCCTGTTGTCATTACTTGATACTGTTGTTTAGTTAATTAGGTTCATGTTTTGTTTTTGTTTTTAATGTGAGTGTTAGTTTAGATACTGTTGTTCTAGTTTGTGTGTCTGTATTAGCATATCTTTTGATTTTCCAAATTGGTGTTTTAAACACCTCTGAGTTGGTGAAAGAATGGAAGTTGAATGAATAACTTTGGATTTGAGCTGCTACCTATGAGAGATAAAGCAGCAAAAGTGGATTCTGTACTTTTGAATTGCTTCTTTCAGGGAGCTCCTTAGGACTGCTTTCATATTGTCAGCTCAGGTTTCTCTTTCAGGTGTGTGCCTCTTTGTACTATAAGTGCTCAGGAGAGTGACAAACTTTATTTGCATAAAACAATGAAATAAAACAGTTTATTTGCACTGGGAGATAACTGAAGCCTGATGATGTAGGGTTGGAGAGAAAAAAAATAGAAGGAATTTACCTACAGAACTGTAGGCTTTTGCTGAAGGTCCTCAGAGGAAACACAAGGCATATTTGAATTTGAAGCATGGTCTTCATTAAGCAGACTATAAAGAAAAAGTTTGAATTTGGGCTAGGAACGGGCTATTTAAGTAGACTTAGGGAAAACAAATCTTCATAAGTTTATGAGAGTTGCTGATCAGCAAGGCGATCTGCTGTCTCCAAAGATACAGCTGATTTGAAGATTTGCAGTCCAGCTCTAGGCTCTGCACCTCACTCAGCAGGATCAAATTTGAGTGGCTTTGGATGTTTGTACAATTTGTGTTACATTATAACACCCTCAGCTTCCTAAGGGCTGCTGTCTGAAGGAAAGAAAAAAATTCTTAATTTTAAAATCTGAATTAAAAGGGCATGAGCACTGAGAGCCACACCTAGAGGTCACATATAAATGTAAAAAATTGTATACACTCTCCCACCTGTAGGCTGTGACCCACTGAGTTGTGTGCATCTATATATTAACTTCTCAATACATAGCTTATGATTAAGGTACATATGCAAAGGGGAAGGTCACCCTGAATCAGGCTGGGGAGACATGCAGCCCAAGTGGGTCAGAGTGCTGTTTTCCCTTGTGTGGTAGCTCGTCTAATCTGGGGGAAGGGGTGTGCTTCCACAGCAGAAAACATAGGGAGCGAGAGAAGAATCCTATTAATGCTGGCTGCTCTAATGCAAAACCAGATTTCATTTTTAGACTTCTATTTCCTACTTTAATTATATAAATCTGAACATACTTTTGAGATTATGAAATAAGAGCTGAGGAGCCAGTTATTTTTCATCATTTATTTTTAAAGCAAATTTATCTTTGAATTGTCATCTGTTAAAATTCCTGAGAAGCAGACCACAAATGAGTACAATATGAACATGGTTTTCCACGCCAATCCAATTCAAATAAGTGATGTAAAGATCTATTTTTTTTTCAGGATTCCTTTAAACACTTCAACTGAACATAGAAGTGGGAGCAGTTCCACCTGAATTAATACCTGGATCGTCCTCCAAGTTGGAGGTGTGCACATACATTCATAAGTAGACAAAACTAACACCAAGCTTAGCCATGTGCTGGCAACATACACTCATACCTTCAGTGCAACAGATCCAGAAACCTTGAAATACTCCATATAAAGGAAGAGCTATGGAAACAAAGCGAGGGAGTGGGCTCCTAAATGCTTCCTTTCCTTTCTGATAGCCATCTCCCATTTAGTGTCCTAAGCTTAAAATTTCATTTCATATATTGGATTTCTAGGAAGTATTACCGTTGTTTTGTATTAATGTAGGAGAGGAATGAGGGAGAAAGTCTGAAATTATACTTTACGTTCCTCTCCTACCATTTTGGGTGAGCAAACTGCTGCCCTTTATACTTTTGAGAAGTTTCCACAGCACTTACCCCCTTTCAACATAACAGTTGCATTTCTTTCATAACTCCTCTCCCCAGCAGTCATTAGGGATGATTAGTACACTTTCTAAACTCAGGCTTATTGGCAATATAACTGCCATCTGTTTTATACATGCTGTATATGTTTCTGAATATTTCTCTCTATAGTTACAGGATTCTCTTCTCTGTTAAAGCTCTCCAATCTCTTTATCCTTTGCTATGCCACAAGGAGAGAAAGTTACAACCCTTAATTCCTAGTCACTGTATGTTGCAGCATATCATGTCCTGACTACTGTATATAGGTGAGTTCTGTCTTCTGGACAAGCTTGTTTGGTCTCCCCTTGTATAGTTAACAGAATGAATAATGCCAAATAGTATTGTAGTTGAGATATTTTAGGTAGAAAGGTTATCATGATGGAAAGAGATAATCAAAGTAAAGGAAAATGCTCACCCATATCCCAGGCTCAGAGTAGGAAACTCTAAAGAAGTGCTCTCCAGAAAGAGATCCTTGCCCAGAGGTCTGGGAGAGGTGGAGCCAGACTCCCCCCCTTCTGGTCACACAGGTACATTGCCTTCACCTGTGCTCCTGTGGCTGACTCAGTGCTCACCTCAGGTGAGCCATCAGTGGTTCAGGCTGTGATTCAACAGTTCCCATACACCCCCATACTGAAAAGTTTAGAAATTCCCACTGGTTGTGTAAGTATGAATTCAGCAGTTACTTTATTTAAGAATGACCACGTTTTTCCTTCATATGTAGTTTGCTTTCTCCTGCTGGTGTGCTTTGGAGCAGTTGGTGGCATCTGTTTAAGTCCACGTTTATCAAGCATTGATTGTTAATGCAGCCACACAGCACTTTTACTACACAAATCATAGATCATGTCAATGCCAAATATCTTGATTTCTTTTTTGGAATTATACTTATTAATACAAAAAGGCAAACCTACTCGTGTCTCACCTGGCCAAGGATATTTCAGTGCAAACATAGTACCCTGCTGTTCTCTAGTCCCAGCCAAACTGTTCCTCCTCCTGTGGATTTTCTTTAACCTGATTCTGCAATAATGTGATCTTTCTAATCAAGCAGCTAAAAGTGCTTTTTTTGTGTGTGTGGATTGAATGATTGCAACTGTAAATTAAAATCTAGTTCTTCCTTTGTAGCTTAAATATTTGGCATCTAAAATATGCCAAAGAAATGATTACTTTTGGGGGTCCAGTAAAGGAGTCCAACTGTGATATAAAGAGAAAAGAATATGAGAAAAACAAGCATTTATCACTTTCCAATTTACATACCGTAGCCCAGCTATGATTTAAAACAGCACGTAGAGCCCTTAAATTGATCTTTGAACAGCAAAGTTGAGCTTAATGGCAGAATTGTCATAAGCATTGTTAGGAAATATTAGAATAAAATAACATTCATTGCTGATACCTCCTTGAAATTTATTAACTCCTTGGTGCTAAGAAATATAATTTGTTGTCACCAACTGTTGCAGTGTATTTTTGCATAAGCTCTGATCGACTGAATCATCCATATCCATCTCCAGTGGGTCACAGTGACAACTTAGCACTTTGATTTAAGGTTGCAGTCTTTATTTAGTCACTTTTGTTCTACTTGGAAGTCTCTTCTGCTTAATACATCTTTTTGAAGCCAGAACCTGTGCTCGCTGGACTTTCCTATTAACCAATAGGAACAGAATTCTTGTGGGACAGAATGGAGTTCCTGAAAGTCTAAACCCAAGTACAATTATGAATTGAATAGAGAAAGGAAATTGGAAGGAGGAGCTAAAGATATTTTACTCTTATGAATCAGTACACAAATACAGATTTATAGTCTGCATATGTGTTTTGTTTTCACTGATGGTTGTAACTAAGGACACCTGTAAGTCAGGGGAAAAGGGAAAGAATGAAAAATGAGTGGAAGAAAAATGTAATAATACGCGGCATTTCAGAGCTGATTTGGAGTCTGTTATGTGAGGCTTAAAAATTTGTTTTTCTTTTTCCTGGAAAACCTGTATCATTTAGCTGCTGCACTGTAGTGTTAAGTATGAAATACAATGATTTTTTTAGAAGATTCTTTCAGTGTTTCCAGCGGAAATGTTGAGCTAAGTGTAGAATTTGTGGGATCAGTTGGCTTATAAATAATGATCCTTTATGCTGGCATTGGGAAATCCACGTTCCCACAGCTAGTTCAATAAAGCAATTAATATCAATGAATGCTGAAGAAAGCAAATCTCCATTCACTTTTGTCTGGATTAGTTAACATAAGAAAAATCCCATCCCTCTCCTCGAATATTTAGCCTGCTCCTAGGAAGACATGCTAATGAAAGGTAAATACAGTGTGCTGTTTGACATATGTTTGCCATTCTTTCCCGCTCCTCATGTCACACGCTTTCCTTCATACAAAACAATTAACATTTTTTCCTGCAGAAATCTTCACTGTAACAGTACAGTTTCGTGTATCCCTCTGTGCCAAACCTGTCTTGTCATTAACCCCCAGCATTCCTGCTGGTGTTTCCAGGTTAGTCCCTGCTCAGCTGAATTTCATTACTTAGGGACTTCACCTCCCAAACTCACAGATAATGTGTCTTAGGCACACACGGCACTGAACTCTGCTGTGTCAAACCTCCCCATTTCCTTGGCACTGCCTTCAATCCGAGGGCATGTGTTTCTTGTCTGACAGGGCATATTTTTGCAGCCCGCGTAAAGTTGTCTACTGGAGGAAAAGGAAGGTCTGTTGAGGGAATGGGTGTGGTTTCTCTGACCTCATCCAGCAGCAATGAATTTGTGTGTTCAGCCTCTGTAGATCAAATTTTTTGATAAAACAGAGTCATAAAACAGCCCTGAACTCTTCCTGCATTTGGCTACGTTATCTGAGATTTCACACACAAGCAGTAAAAAGCTTAAAAGATTTTTATCTCGTAGCAGCCAAGAAGTGTGGTAATAAGGTAAAGGTTGAGAAGCATTGTTGGCATAAGAAATCCCCTGCTTGTGCTGGATTTATAACACACCCAGTTTAGTAAGAATTGGCGCTGCTGAGCATTTTCTGACAGTGTTGGGATAATATATTGCAAAAGGCAGCGCGGCCAAGTCTCACACCTGAGAAGTAAGGCACACTTCATTCTGACGATGGAGAAACCTAAATCAAACCTTAACTTTACTACAATGCAATTACACCTCTCTTAGGAGCCCCAGCTGTACTGAACTGAGGTATAAAACTTGTGATTTTGCTATACTGTGGGAGTTTATTAACCCCTTAAGTATTAGTATATGCTCTGATTTTGGAGGGATGGCCTTTTAAAGTTTACTAGGCACGTTTCAAAGGAAAGTAATAGTTTCTGGTGGGTGATGCTATGGGTGTGAGGCCAAAGCAGGTTTTCAATGAAGCTTAATTTTCAGAAAGTAAATAAAACAATATGTGGACCTTTGGACTGCATTTCCTCTCGTTAGTGTGTGCTCTGAGACCTACCCCACGCTTCAGTAAGAAATGCAGCTTGGTGAGGGAATGTACTTTCCATGTTTGATTCTGTGAAAGTCTGATATTGCTCTTTTACATTCCCTTAGCTTATCTGTGAGCCTCCATACCTTGCCATGATCACCTCTCCTTTCTCCTTGCAGTAGGATTAATAAAAAAGAGGTATTGTTATAATGAATGTATGCTAAAGCTATACAGGCAGAAGAAAATGAAAAGTTTTGTGTGTGCAGATGTGAG
The DNA here is from genome assembly GCA_013399175.1 of Odontophorus gujanensis. NCBI lineage: Eukaryota > Metazoa > Chordata > Aves > Galliformes > Odontophoridae > Odontophorus > Odontophorus gujanensis. Next base: position 583,474 of record VXAB01006694.1, on the reverse strand, counting down.
AGCTGCACCAAAAAGGGAGTGTTCAGTATGCACGCTTGTATTTTGTATGCTATTTCTGTTCATCATACATACTCTTTTTCTAAAAGATCAGGTTTCACAGCCTTTAGTTCTTGTAGTGATTTTACTTAGCTCATTTTCATTCCATATTCCGTACTGTGTTGCTATTCTTGTATATGCTGTTTTGTATCTCCAGTGTCTTCTTAGCAGAAAAGAAAAAACAGAGAAGTTGAGTTCAAACCTCATATTTGATCTGTTATTATGACAGTGGAAAGCTTGACTTGAGAAAAAAATGTGGCTGGAAAAGAAATAGAAGTAGACATAATAAGGCTATAGCAAGAGTTAAACTGAAAAGCTGACAATTGTTCCTGTAATTTGGGGTATCATTGATATGGAGACTACTGATAGAGCATTTTACATTTTCATTTCTTTGTTTTTTATAGAATTGATATATATTTTTTTTTGTTGTACATTATTATTGAATGATGAGGAGCATAAGATAAAAGAACCAAAACAATATTTTGCTTCCGGTTTGGTCAAACCTAATAAAAATTTCAGTTTGTCATTTTGAGGAGAAATATTTCATGTTATATCAGCTTGACAGTCGTATGTGCTAGCTTATGTTGTTAACTTTTTGGACTTGTAGCTGAAGTTCCTCAGACTTTCCTTTTCTGGTACATGCTAATGTATGACGTTGGTTTATATAACATTTTATGATCAGCCCAACAGGGGAGATTCTGTCATTTTAGGGCAACTTAGCAGTTGGTATCAGAAATGTCTACAGGAAAAGACTGAGTCACGACGCTGCCATCAGATTTTTAGCTTTATGCTCCTGACAGCTCCAGGGAGAGCTAGTACGTGGCCTCTTCTCCCCACTCTACACAATACACTGCTGTGGGCAAGGGAGGTCTCATATGGTGTACTGCCTGGGAACTTTTGCTGTTTGTGTGGCTCTTAGATCAGCTCTGTCTGTGAAGTACTGGGGAAGTTTCAACGGACAACACCAATGCCCCTAAAAAGCTTCCCAGTGTTCAAAAATTGGAAAATTTGAAACCATTAAATACTGCAATGGAACCTATTAGCCTTCTTAATACTTCACTGAACAGTGAATTATGATAACACGTATATTTTGCCACTTCTATGCTTTGGCCATATTATTATAAGATGTTGGATCTCTTTTTTCATAGCCATGAGGCACTGTGCTTCCAACACTGCTGAATGTCAGGGAACAGGTTTGGCTGAAGCGCAGACAGCAACAATACAGCATGTACCATTTCTCCTTGCCCTGCAAAAGCACTGTTGAAATCTACAACTACTGTCTGATGTCATTTTTTT
>VXAB01006694.1:533984-582116 GCA_013399175.1 Odontophorus gujanensis | reverse complement strand
TTTTTTTTTTTTTTTTTTTGCTTTCAAACAGAAAATAAAAAAATCACAGAACTACTCAGCACCATAAGAAACTATATGGCTGCACTAGAGGATTTTTGGACATTTACCAGTGTTGCTTTTCAGGTAAAAAAATATGTCTTTTTTTTTTCAGGTAAAAATAAACTAAATAAACCTCGTTAAGATAATACAGGTAGCGGCAAACTTTGGCTGTCTTGTAATTCCCAAACACTTATCCCCACATACACTTCCTGTTCTTTGACTCTTGTCAGCTGGGAAAGTCATTATCTGCATGGAGAGCTCTGCATCTGTCAGCTGGGAAAGTGATTACTTAAACTGATAGCAATAGCAGTTGTTTTAGTTTAAAATGTCTTGCTGTGCTTTTGGGAGGTTTTCTTTCTTTTTCTTTCTTTTTTAAATGTTTAGTTAGTTTTCTCTTATTAATTTTGTGAACATCAGACACCTAAACAGTGTCAACAACTACCTTCCTGCTAGGCAAACATCAGAAATAAACTTTCCCTGATAAAGCACATGAGCACAACATTTGTAGAGAGTGTTCTTTGAATTTTTACAATGACCTTCAGACAGAAGTGTTTATTTGCACCCCTTTCTTTTGTCCCTTCTCTTTAAGCTTTTTCATCCCCATTGCTCTTCTGTCCTACACATGAGAGGCCAGCATTAGTGGTGCAAATTCTGCCCTGGGGTCCTACTGCTTGTTCTCCAGGTACATGGATTCAAAGCTGACAGGAGCTGGAGCCACTCTAAGTAGGTTGAACAGACTGAAAAATGATGTTTTGTTAAAGGAAGAATGGATGTGTAGCCAGTAACCACCCCTCTTCAAAGTCATCCTTTCTTCCAGTCATGTCAATTGCCTTTAATTGCTATGAAGAACGCAACAAACATTTTGTTCTTCTAAAAAGTTGTTGTTCATCGTCTCAAACTTTTCTTCATAATTCTTTAAAAATTGAGGCCAGCTCCAAAATACTCAGAAGTGTGACTTCACTGGATGCTCTTAAAATCCATATTTAGTTCCCAAATAAGTAGCCTAATTTTCCGTAACACTGTGTAATCAGTAAGTCTCATTGACCTCACTAAGAGTGTCTGCCTTCTCAGCATTTCCAAAAATGAAAGCAATTTTTTTGTAGTCAAATATACTCAGAGAGCCTTAAGTTTTGAAAGAAAGTACTTTTTGAGAAATACTGAAGTTTCTCTGTTCCTCTTTTTTTGAGAGGGAAAGAGACATAGCCAGGATGAAGAATTGCATATGTTTGTCTTCAAATACTTATATATTACTTTATTCAAAGCTGATATCAATCTTTTATTAGATTTGAATTACATGAGAAGATTGAGATATTGTGGGCTGTACAGGAAATAAAAGAAGAGTTGTGGATATGGCTGGAAAAACATGGAAATTCCCATCTCTTCATTTCAGGTGACTTTGGAGCTTAGATGGTGCTCAGATTGATATAACCTGATTTTGGACTTAAACGTTTTCCGCACTGGAACCTCAAATACATATTTTGTCATTTTGAGTCTTATCTTGCACTTTTTTATAACTTGAAATAACTTGTCATTCTGTTATCAAACGAACAATTTGTTATTCTTAGATCTGCTGTACAAATAAGACCATGAGGACTGTTAGCTGTGTGTTTATCCTGTGAAACATCACAAGCTGTTATGAGTATTTTGTTAAACACGAAGCATCTCAATAAATCTTATATTTAATTTATAACAGAATTTAACTGTGAGAAATTCAGAATGCACTCCTACTCCTTCTAGACAGGAGACCTGAAGTTTACCTCTTCTTGTAAGCTTATGGGAATGGAATTGTCTTGTATTGAAACCTGAATGCTACAGTCTTCTGCTTCACTAATAATGGTCAAGCTTCACTTTTTTTCCCCCCCCTCACCAATATTTCTCATTATTAATGGTCTATTAAATATATTTTCTTTCCGTAGAGCGTCTTGTGCATTTGAACCTTGAAGATGGAATAAATGGACCTGCAAGGCAATTCTTTACAAAAGAAAAGAGGTAATGTGCTAGCAAGAAAAACTTGATGGTAATTTGCACCCCTAAGGCTGAGAAGTATTTTAAAATGCTGACAAAGTTCCCTCTCCACCTGTGTGGTGCTATGCAGCCTCCCTGAGCATCTTTCTGGAGGCCTCAAGGTCTGGAACAGCTGGTGTTTGCTCCTCACTTAAATCCCTGTGTGCATCATCAAGAGGTGGCAGTATTCCCTTTATTGCCCTCAGCTGAGCAGTTCCTACCTCCTAGCTGGGAGGAAAAGGGACCCTGATGCCCAAAGCCACGACTATGAGTACAGGCACAATATAGAATGTGTCACTGGGATGCGTGACTGTAAAACATGGAGATGCAGGTTGGGTGGTTATCTGATCTGGCACCTTCTGATGCTTCTTTTATATTTCCAGTATCTTCTTGAATCTCATTTTACTGCCCCTCCAAGTGTCGAGGTTTCCATAGTTTCATTAGGGAAAACACTCAGTGCCATAATGGCTTACAACATAGATTAAAACAACCAGTAATTCCCTTCCATTTTAGCTGCTTTATTTTATAGTCTAAAGAAAGTTGTATACAATTATCCATTAGATGATAATACCTCTCTTTAATTTTCCTCTGATTTTTTTTTTCTCATTTCAAGTATTTTTATGGTAATAGATATGGACAAATGCTGTATGTTGCTATAAACAGTTTCCTAACGAATCCACTCTTCTGCAGGCTGGCATCTTTTCTACATTTTACACTCATCCAATGCATTACAGGATGGTACCATGCCAGGATACCTCTGCTAGTGTGAAATGGTTTGCACAGATGAAATGGCTGCACTAGGTATAAGAGCTGGAAGTTCTGAACTGTAGTGCTATGGAAACTGAGCACCTATAGCACCTGCAGCACAATGAAAGTACCCACTTATTTCCTATGTAGAGTTTGTCACTGAAACCAGATTCATTGATGCTATCTACACACGTACCACTTGAAAAATAAATTCCTTTTGAGTTAACTTTGTTTAAACTCACCCTGTTCTATCACGCAGGAGTTACCTGTTGTTCAGCAAGGAGACTGGCACCAAGAACCTCAGCTCCATCTGATGTGACAGATGTACCCTATCCAGTCATCTGTTGAAATCCACCAGTGGCAGGGCCCCATTCTGGGTTATTTAAGCCCAGTATCATCAAGGTATGCTGTATCATATTCAGAATACAATTTTTTCTCTTATACGATGTTCTTTATGTGCCAAGAGTTATTTACATGTTTCCATGTTATGAAAAGATTGTGAAGGTTTTTGTTTTTTTTACCTAACACTTTGATTAGTGGGCTTACTGGCAGTTGAATGGATACTGCAGATGAGATACAGCTTATTTATATTATTTTTAAAAGAGTTTTGGTTGGATTTTGAATAAGTTCTATGATTTAAAAAAATATTTCTTCTGCTGGACTTTGTACTCTCAGGGAAATAGCATAAAATTATGTTCCAATTACGTCAACAATGAATTTGGTGAAATATTACTTTTCACATCACTGGTGCCTCTGCCACTTTCCTTTGAAGTGCACCAACTGTTGAACTTAAAAATATGTCAGTGACAAAGTCAGTGAGTGGAATCTCTGTCTATATGATAACTGATCGTAATTTCAGCATCCTACTCTGTTTCAAAGAACATTTCCGATGTACAGTAAGACTGTAGAACTCAGAAAATATTGGAAATTCATTGTAGAGTGCAATTACCTGACTTCTAATAATTACCAAGAAATGTGTGTATTGACTTTAAATTCATATTGCTAGTTGAATAAAGAGAATCAAATACTTTCAAATAAAAAAGTAAAGAAGAAATTTTACTTATATTTCCAAACCAGTTACTGATACTTAAATTAGAAACTTTGGCAACTCATCAGTAGGGACCCTCAACTAAACTAAATTTGTCTGAAAACATTTGTATTCATGTAGAAGAAACCCGGAAATGACTTACCTCAGGGTTTTTTGAGGGCTTGTATTGTGAATGAGGTATGGCTTATCAGAAGGCACGAAACACTCACCTACTTTGTATAGTCCCAAACAAAAATATGTGCTAACTGCTATGTTTAAAAATGAAAATAGCTACTGAGAAATACCTGATCTGTGAGTTGTGGAATCCCAACCAGACCAACAGAAGCAGCGACTCTGGGTTTTCATAGAAGTAGGGAGGAATTTTATCTTAGAACAAGAATGATAAATTGAGTCTTCTCCATCTCATAAATAGAAATAGACTCACAAACATAAAATGTAATGATGCTCTGTACAAATTTGCTTTTGTTACTACTTTTCTACCATTTAATATATCTTGTGCATCTGAAATCATCTATCCTTTTAGGAATGTTATAAACAATAGCAATCTGTATTGTGAATTAACTAAAAGGGAAGCGGTGTACAGCAACTTTGTAATGAAGGGCAGAAAGATTATGGGATCTACTTACATAGATGGTTTTAATTAGAGATTAGCAAACTGGACAGAAAGGATCATCTTTTTCATATACGTTTATATTTCGTCGCTTAGTAGTTTGTCTGCAGGAGAAAAACCACATTTCATGGTTGTTCACCACTGCCCAGTGACCCTCATAGTGCAGTATGAGCTGACAAACATGCTTCAGAGGATGTGGTATGGGAGAGATGTCAAACGCTACGTAGTGAAGTGATGACAGCATCTCATACATCTTATTAATAAGAACGGACTTCATTTGTCCTAATGAGAATTGCTCTTGACCAGACAAGGTAACTAAATAAAATTATGCTTTGTATCAGTTAAAATACAAATTGCCCCGTGATCATTATGAATTTTTAGAAGATAACTTTTGTTTCATGTGGCATCAGTGTTCTTGGCATCTCTCACCGTGGTATGCAGTCCCGGAGTTGCGCCAGATTAAACAGCCAAGTATCTTTGCCTTTTGATCCAAAAGCACAGGAGAGTATCAAAATAATTCTCCAATGTCCAAATCTGTTTTCTTACTTTTTGCAGTAGTTAACATTTTGTGATATATATACACAAGCCCATAATCTTATAATGAAACAGTATGTTTTATGAGGCTACCAGGATATGTGGGAAAGAAATACAGTGCATTTTTAAAATATGTAACAGTGAAGGTTATTTATGCTTTGTGTGATGTTTGAAGTTAATATTTTGAAATCTTGCTATGGTTGTGCTGTGTAAAATGAGTACTGGTGTTGCTTCAGTAACACATCATCATATCTCATAAACATAGGTTCCTGAAAGTTGACGAGTTTGGCATCTCAAGCTGCTCTGTAGGAAGGATGCAAGTCTTGTGAATTTGTTCTCCAATTTGGAGAGGTATTTTGAAATAGTTCTTGTTTTGTTGCTTTGAGGTGCAATCAGTTAAGGTCCACAGAGATTAAGAGAGCTGTCCAATCTACAAATGCAAATGAGATTATTAATGTATTTTCTTCTTATTATTTCTCGTTATTCTTTTATATTTAAGCATTTTCTTATTTCTTTTATTCTGGAATTTAAAAACTGTGTTGTTTGTTGGAAAATTTATTTCTTAATCGTATATTACTAAATTTGTTCATGAAAGTTTTAATTGAGCAAAAGAAAAAGCCTTATGAATTTAAATTGCTCTTTGAACTTTTACTGGTAAAATTGGTTATTTTTTCAATGACATTTGGCTGCTTTAAATCTGAATATCTTCTTACACTTCTTGTGAGCTAATTGCTGATGATCATCATTTCAGAGATGATTAACAGACTGAAGCTTTAATTGGTTAGAAAAAGATTAGTTCTCACGCAAGTTTGGGTTTCATCTAGAGGTGAAACCAAAATGGGGAAAGTCTAAACCCCTCTAAATCTCTATCTGACATTGAGCTGGAACTATTTTGATTGAGGATGATGCTGTGTGAGTTTCTGTTTTTCATACTGAAATATACTTAGAATGGTCATTAAAGCCCCGTGGTGACCATTGTCACTATTGTAGCTAAGATAGGAGATGGTGGGTATAACCTTATAGCTTTGATTTTGCTTGATATGCATGATTTTCAAGTTGGCTGAATAATTACTGAAGTCTTTGCATTAGCTTCTAAATTTAAAGCTGTTTTTATTGCATTTCTTACAAGAACTTGAATTTTTTAACTAACTCTAAATGCCTCTCATTCACATTTCACAGTTAAGCAGAAATGCAAAGAGTCTAAGTGACTTTCCACAAGTAATGCAAAAAGTTAACATGAAAATCTGGGCTGGATGCATTTAGGAATATGGTGGGATCTGTGCAGATAGGTACAAACCCACAGGGCTTGTGACCCAACTCACAAAATCCATATAATGTCCTCATAGAAAATTGTGCAGAATTATTTTGAAAGATTAAAGCCTGCTGAGTTCTTGCACAGGAGTGTGATATTTGTTTAGTCACATATGTACTTTAAAATCCTGTAACTGCTTTCAGGTCAAATGGAAGATACAGTTGTTAAATACAAATCCATAGTGGAACAGTTGCTTCCAGTGTTGTTGACTGTTGCAAACATATGTTGTGGAGGTATGTGCCTGAGGGCAGTAAAATGGTCCTGTGTAAGACCTAATACAGTGTAATTAAAGTCTAGGTGGTTACCAAAGCTCTGTGACTTGACAAGCTTTCCAAAACTTCATTTTCAGCCATTGTCACCATAGAAAATACATTTTTAGTTCAGTATGGTTGAGAACAAATGTTGGTGTTGTGTTGAAGTTGGGCTGCAACTTGTCAACACTTTCAACTTTCTCTTTGGGTTTCCTTCTGAGAATCAGATGTTGTTTAGGTGCTTGAAGGTTGACATCAGAATGGACCACCAGCTCACTATAAACTACCATGCACTTATCTAACAACTCTCCAAAAAAACAAGGAAACAAGGTTATTTCCCACCTTGTTTCTTAAAGCAAATAGAACTTTTAACCATGAGGTATTCTTGAACCCTCTGAAACTTTGAGTTTCCTGTGACTGGAAATACTGAATGCAGGAGTAAAAGCCTGCTGAGTTCTCAATAATAGATCAAATGTAGAGTGATGTAATGTGTGTCATGATAAAATAATAGTATAGTAATGCATAATGGCATGTGATAGGTAAATAAATACATTCAAGATGTAAAATAATTGGGAGGCTCTCTTCCTTCCTGTGAAGATCATCAATATACAGTAAGTGTTTTAAAGACCAGCATTTAAATTATTAAGACCACCCGTTTAATGAAAACATAACAGCTCATTTTAATAATTCATGACAACAATTCAACACAAAGCACACCGAATATTTTTAGCTTGTGTCTCAAGAATAGCTCTGTGCAGATATCCCCCGTATCAAAATATGCAGTGCTACACACAGTAGTTTCTTATCTGCTGGGTCTGGCAAAGGGAATAAACATTTTTTCCTGATGAGAAAATCAAAGTTGTATGCCATTTCAGTGAAGTCAAGTTGACACCTGCAGAGAAGCAAGTCATGACATTTTAGCTGACTGCTTTCTTTTTCTCCCTGTTGTTGTGTTTAGTTTCCTCATCTTATTTACCCTGACAGACAAAAGAAACCTAGATGAATATGTTTAGAATTTGGTGTCCTTTCTCAATTTTTTTTCCTCCCTACTGTTAAATGAGTAGTTCATAGATACTGGGCTGTGACAGTTCTACAAAGAAGAAAACACTTGAACATATTTATATGAAAACACTGTGTCCCTCCTTTATGTTGATACCCCCCCCACCCTGATTTTTCAAAACTAGGTACATTTATCAAGATAATAAGCTTCAGATTTTCTAATAAGAGATCTATTTTCTTGTCATCTTGGTGCAGTCGTGACTGACTGAGCTAGTGAGATTCTTTAAAAAAATATGAATTTAGGATCAATAATATTTACAGCCCCATTTATAAAGCAGAAGTCAGAGGCGTGTATAATGCCGTATTTATTAAAAGAACTTACTCTAGGGACTCTGTTTGCTAGCCTCTAATCCTACCTCTCCTTTTTAACATCTCATTCTCTGTCAAAAACAAACAAAAAAAAAGTTGCAGGTGTTCATAAATGCAAAGAAGTGCATAGGAAAGTTGACAAATTTTTTGTATTATGACCTAATTTTATAGACTACCACACTCATCAGCTGGACTTTTCCTGACTCTATCTTATTTTTGTTAACTTGGATACCATTAAAGAATATGTTAAAGTTACTGTAATAGAATTGAAATACCTTTTATTACATCAATATAAGTTTCATTTACTGTGCAATAAGACAGTGCTTAACAATTTTATACTGCAAGCATAATTATGATATCAAATTAGTAATTTTCACAAAGTACTTGCATTAGACGCTCATATGATATGATACAGTATATTCCACTTCTCTGTGGTGCCTCAAAATGCACGTCCCTTTTAATGGAGAAAAAGCTGAGATGTGGTAGAAGGAAGCGCCTCATAATTCCACTGAGCTGTTTCATAAGGACACTTACCTTCCTCTGGGGTACAGATATTACCTAGATTGTTTTATAACTAGATTCCACTGCACAGTTTGATAATGAGAGGGAATTACTGAACTCTAAAAATTATGTAGTCTTTCTCTTTGACAATAATATCAAAGGTCCCCGAACTATTGCCCTTCTATTCTGAGCAGCTTAGTTTGCTTAGTTCCAGTGGCACTAGTAAGGCTGTTCCCAACCGAGTAGTTTGTGGGCAGGTTTAAAAACTCCAGTTCAAAACCTCTGAAAATGTGAACTGGTGGAGTGGCAGAGTACCCTTATGATGTGGAAAAAGGAATCAGTTTGTATCCCACTGAAGTGCAATTCCTTCCAAGGCAGAGCACAGCACACTTGGCAATGCTGAGCCACATCAGTTTTAAGGCAGGAGCTGGAGACTCATGCATCCAGGTAATGGAGCATGTGGAGTATGTGCTTTTGTTTTTCCTCTCCTGAACATTTTTGCATGCAGTTTATTTTTTCTTCAGGTTCTGGCAACTTCTGCCATGTGAATTTGTTCAAAGGTTCGGCTTCTGTTGTCTAAAATAAATGATGGAGTGCTATGAAGATTCACTACCAATTTAATAAACCTTTAGGAGTCTGCCTTAAATACAACTTTTCTGTGCTAGGAAGCTCATCAATATCTAGACAGCCATGCAAACAGCTAGGAGGCCAGTCCATTAATGAAATGTTAATGACTGAATTAGACCTGTAATAACAGAAGTAGAATGTACTGCTGTGAGTCCATTAACATCAGCAGACCCTGCTGGGAACAAGTAAACACAGCATACAAAGGAAAAACTTGTGCTAATAAACAGTTTTTGTGTTGTAAAGGTGCTGGGAAGCGTGAGTTGTAAATCCCACTCACTGCTGTGTTAGTGTCCTTTTTTTTTTTGTTAACAAAGTTTATCCAAGCAACCTAGCTTGGTACACATTTCCCAATATGATGATAAAATATGCTTAACAGAATTCACACAAATTCCATGCCCTGTTGATAAGATGAAGCCCACTGCCAGACATCCAAACAAACATGTCTGTTGTATCATGTTGTGAGGATAGGCAGTGTTCAGAGGTAGCTGCAGCTTCACATTGCAGCCAGCCCAGGTGGGTAGCTGTAGTTATCACCTGATGGATGGTTGACCCGAGTGAAATAGAATTTATGGACCCTCACTCTGGCCCTTGTAGGCTTCACAGAAAACACCACTGTTGGAACTAATTACCAGAGTTGTTAAACTTTTACACTGCTCCTTAAAAGTAGATCATGCTTTGCAGAAGGTTTTAACCCTAACGAAGGAGATAAGAATAGTAACATTGCTAGCAGCTTCATTGGCGACCTTGTAACATACGGTGTGAGTGTTCTTGGCTGCAAAAATGGACTCAGGATGCAGAAAGTGATGAATTGAATTCTTGGAATGAGAGCTTCCTCTTCCCCAAAATATCACTCACCTTTTTCAATAGAAGTGAAGTGGAAATAGTTGCTTTCTCATCCAGACCTGAAAACCTCAGTAATTTCCTGCAAGGCAAAAAAGCAAACTGTTTGCCACATCTTCCCACTGTGCAAAAGCTGCATGTCAAGCTGAATCGTGGCAGCTTTTATAATGTAGTTGTCAATAAAAATTGCACACAAAAAGCAAAATATGTGTCCACAGTATGTCATACAAAATACAAATTAATAACCCCCAAACTGCTATTACAGTGTTCGGTCTTTTATTGAACTCAGTTTGGTTCCCTCTTTTTAACTTCCTCAGATGTGCAGCGTCAGTCCCAGCTTGCCACGTTACTCAGCAGAAAGCCAAAGGGGGAAACACCAAGATTCTTTCCTCTGAGCTTTGTGGATGTTGCTGCCATTTCTTCTCCCCTGAAGCTGTTGTAGCATCCAGTAGTTTTGATCCCATGTTTATCCCATTCATGTGACTGCTTACAAGGTTCTCCACTGCTCTCATTCCCTTTCTGACATTTCATGGCTGTGGAGGGTCCAAAATGATCTAATGGTTGGGAAACAGCACTTTCTTCTCCATCCATCTCTGGTAATACACTCTGGTGTGACTGCCTTCATGTCAGCCACATACTTTTAATTTTAGGGTTTGTTTTTTTTTTGCTTATCTTTTCTTTCTCAAGATTTATACTACTTTTTTAGTTTAACTTTTTCTTATACTACAATTCGATTATTGTGTTGTTTGGAGTTGCTATCATGATGCAACTAGTAATAAAGAAAATAGGGAAGTAAGATAAATATATTTGGGAATTGTGTTTGGGAATTGTATCTGTTACGCTGATGTTGTGGGTATCCTGCATGGGTACTCGCCTCAACACCATGGTGCTCCTTATGCAGCTTTGAGCACATCAGCTACATCCTGCATTTCAGGTCTTCATCCCTAAATTAGGGATGATAACATCAGGCTGTCTCGTAGGGGGAAGGTGCTGCTAGGGTTTGGAACTGCAAACATATGCGACCCTTTTAAAATATAAGCTTTTCAGTAGCACACTCACCATAAAGCACGCTGATGCAAGTTATTCAAAATACTGATTTAATTATGGCATGAGTGATTCGAAGTGACTTCATTTCAGATTAGTCAAGTTGCCATTTTTCCCGAGTTTGGTGCAAGCTTAGTACAGATTCAAATGGATATCCAATAATAGGACCTGAATAAATGGTAGAATCTTTTTTTCGTTCTTTCCTACAAGAAAGACTTCAGATGGCATGGACTCTTCATGTAACAAATAGAGCTCCCTGCAAAAAAATATAAAGAAAAAAGAAAAAAAGCTCCTACCATCAGGTGGAAAATAGTCTGATATTCTCTGACTTCTTTTAAAAGTAATGCTTTATGTGTTTCATGCAGAGGGCAGGTCATATGAAGTCTTTCTTAAAGCTTAGTTGCATATGAGAGGTGTATGTAAAGATTTGATGGACTAGTGCTGCAATGGAAGATGAACCTTTGTTATTGGCTGATTTTTTAAAGCTCTTAGAATGGAGACTTTGGGATGTTAGTACCAATAGAGTGTTCCTTTGTTGAAAATGTGAACAAAGGTTTACAAGCTAGGTGGAAGGATCATGACCCAACTTTAAGTTTTGGAAATAAGGAGAGGAGAGAGCAGGATCTGAAACAGAAGGAAGAACAAGAAGTTTGAGTGTGGGAAAGGGAGCAAGCAAGGAGATTCACAAACCAAAAGGAGGGTGTGATTAATCTTCCTTGACTTCTTAAGAATGATAATTCAATGACTGCATGGTTTATCCATTGCATCAGAATGCCAGGGTGACAGGATGAGGGCTGTTGCAGTGACCAGAACTGACAGTGAAAACCTCTTGGATGAGAAGTACTACTTTTGTGGACAGACAACGATGATCTTACCAGTGTTGGTCACAATTCAGACCAAAATTCAGTTCCACAGAGCTACCTGGATCCATTGCAACATTTTACTTCATTATTCACCTCTAATGCAGTAACGCAATTTTCTAAACCCACTTACAGCTGAAGGTGGACTGGTAATGACTGAACATAAATACATTATTACAGTTTGTTTATAATTAGATTGGACAAAGGTCTTCTCCTTTCCCGTATGTAGTTCTTGTGTCCCGATGTTGCAGAGAGCCTGGTGTGCCTTGGAGGCTGCCCAGCAAGCCAGCCTGTGTAGTTACCATGCAAAGAGTCTGGGGACCAAGACTTTCCACAGTTTGCCTTGAAATCCCTTGGAATGCATCAGGACCCCAGCACTGAGTGAGACTGGTTGCGTTTAGGCTAATTTTTGAGACTTCAGAGGCTGGAATGATTTCAGCTGATATACTTGTCTGGTTTTTGCTGTCTTCTGTCATACAGTAAGGTTTGCTGAAGTGTTAGCTATCACTTTAAATTCTTCTCATCTGGAGTCATTCCATCCTGTATGTAATTCGAACAGGTTTTTGTGTAATTATTTCTCTTAATAATTGCCATTATACAATTGCTGTAGCTGCCAGTTTTGTTTCTCTTTTCTGCCGGAGAATAGGAGAAATGCATTACGCATTTGTGTAACAGGATCTTTGATTCATGCTTAAAATGCATGGAATATTTTTCATTTTCTGTTAGAGGCAGTACCTCATCTGGGATCACATCTCATGGTGTAAACTTACATTGTATAAATGGATGCCTTGTACTGCAACTAGGTATAATCTACAGTAAAAAAGCAAAGGAGGTCAAGAGAATTGAATTTTTTAAGGCAATAGGGGCCAGTGAATACTGATGGCTGCAGGTAGAGGCACACTGTATCTGGACTATAATGCAGAAAGCCTTTTTGTGTGGTCATTTTTCCCCCCTTTTAAATAAATTTGATTTGACCATCATTATAGCCCTTTGTTGTTGCCTTTTGATGAGGATTCTAGGAAATTGGCTTGCTGGCATGCATGGCTTACCGACAGGGAGAGCAAACTGGAATTTGCAAACACAAGTGTTCCTACCAGAGATCTAATTCAAGGAGTTATATCCTCCAATAGAGAGAAGAAACTTTAGGGTTGAGTTTTTTGTGTGTGCCTTTGTGTTTTTGTGGGTTTTGTGAGTAGGTTGGAGCAGGCCATTCCCAGCGTACCTGGTTCCCTGCTGAGATCTGCCTTGGGGCTGCCATTAGGGACAACAGGAAATAAGCACGCATATAGTTTGGTGTGGAGAACACTTTCTGGTACCAAACCCAATCTGTTTGCAAACTGCCCAGGGAGGTTTGGGAGTTATTATCCCCAGAGGTGTTCACGAATGATAGAAATGTGGCACAGAGGGACACGGTCAGTAGGCATGATGGGTTGGGTTGGGGTTGGACTTGGGGATCCTAAAAAATCCTCTCTGATTCAGTGAAAGATTCTTAAGGAATAGGTAGCCTTTAGGACATAATTGATGTTATGCTAACTTTATTATGTGTTTTTGTGAAGTCCATCCACAATAAAACCATGCCTATAGTTTGAAATCTAATGCTGTGTGTTCTGTAATACTTCAGATAGAGAGGGATGAAGTTAGAGAAAATATATTTTAATCTCAGTAGTCACACTGAATGTTGTTTTGAGGGACATCATAAACTAGAGAGGAGGAAAATAAAAAGAGAAAAGGGAAAAGAAATTGATAATTCTTAGAGTACATATGAGTGAACATGAGTTTTTTTCTGAGAGAGAATGAGTTCAAAGGTTGCATTATGGCATGGTTTACAAGAGAGCAGACCAGCCCTGTGTGTTTGTGGTGTGCATTTGGCACATGGGAACTTGGACACCTCACTGCTCTGCCTTGTAGTATTTTGACTTGAAGTGAACAAACAGGCTGAGTATACAGATGCATTTGATTACTAACAATCATTAAAATGTGAGCAGCACCATGATTTATTAGCGTAGTCGTTGACTGTGATTCCAAGAAAAGGTAATTGTTTCGGAATAATCCCCACAATTAATTTCACATGTGTGAAGTCCATTAACTCCAGCTACAGGCCATGAGATACGTGTAAATGTTCTAAAGCATGGGCTGAGTTTTCAGAGGGAAGGATGGACCTCTGGTGATGATGGCTTGATTTCAGGGGAATCTGAGTATAGGGTGGCTTGTGGTGTTTTTTCCTTTGTCTCTGACTTCCTCTACACCCTAACCAATTACTTGGTTCTTCTGAAATGAAAAAGCTCAGCAGTGAAATTAAATGTTGCTAACATCCGAACATCAAAAATCCTAAGATGCTCAGAAGATGGTAACTGTATCTTTTGTAAGTATGAGGATGTACGTTTGAACACATTATTATAATTTATCCTTAGTGATCCGTAAGTTTCAAACTGCCTGTTTGTCTGATGACACTGGAGCAGCGATAAGATGTCCCACTAGTATAAGAAATTTGTGTGTCTTAGCTTGTGCTATACCATGAAATAATAACAAACCCGGTGTGCCAGAAAGCCACTAGTATCCATTCTCAGCAAGCACATCGATATATGTTATGACTTGTAATGCGATTAGTTTTGAACAGAATTAATCCTTACTCAATCATTAAACAATGAGAAATATTGAGTTGTTTATCTTAAGGATTAGGAAAATTCTTTTGGAAAGAGACAAACATTTGTCCCTGCTGGAAGCTCCTTCAGCTGTAATGCATCATTGTGCCTGACCAGCCCTAGAAACCTTGGAAAGACAAAATATGTACAAGCTGGTTGTTAAGCATATGTGATATGTTTTGCCTTGTCACCTGGCAACGAAAAGGTTTTTCTAAACAAATTTCATAGATTGCCAAAATTCCAACTTTTTGAAACACGTAAGCTGCTTGTTTACTCATTTATTTATTTATTTTTCCCTTTGTCAAATGCAGCCCAAGGTACATCTTCCTCAGGAGAGCAAATGTTATCATTCCTGCTGGAGGAAGAAACAAATTGAATTAATTTCCTCTTAGGTACTGCACGTGGAAGCGTTGGAACTGTAAAAAGACTGAAAGTACTCTGCCTTCAGATCTAACTCGTCATCTGTTTCTGCATGTGTTTTAAAGGAAAACAAACAAATTGAAGAACCCACCTCAACTGACCTAAATTAAAAGATGGAAAACTTCTAAAATAATAGACAATTTCTGGGATCTAGGCGTTGTTTAGGTGCAAGATGTCTACAAGATCTGGTTAAAAGAGAAGTGAAAGCTGATCCTTTTTCATTTTAAGACACACGGTATTTAGCAAGGAAGTCATCAACTCATTGGCTGCCACGTCCCTGAGTGTTTAGGGCAGGGAAAAGAAACATGGAGATGCTCTTCCTTGAACTTGAATTAAAGCTTTTAAGTGGAATAGCTGCAGTAGAAGAGCTACATTGCTACACTCTAGCGAACTTTAATAACCTAATACATTTGGTTACCTCCTTAATCTGTCGCTTATGTTTTCTATACATCTGCTGCTATCTGATTACCAATGTATTTATCTTTACCATCGGTACCTCCCTTCCCTGGGCACAGTGGTGTCAGTGATGATCCAAGGCAGTGCTGATGGGATCACAGCTCATTATGGAATGGATGGTGATTGGGATTTGGGCACACAATGGGGTGTGACACCATTGAGCAGAGCGGGCTGCGAGGGGAGGCAACTCATTATAAATGGCAGTGCTCGGGTAATGACTCGCAGAGTTAGGGAGTCAGCAATGATGAGCAGACCTCTTAGCATTATCCTCAATAGGAGGAAACAAAAATGACATCTGAGAAACAACGATGGATGGTTTGGGTGTGATTCAAATATAACTGTGCTGATGCCAAGTTACCAGTGTGGTCATTGGGGCGAATGCTAAAAACAGTGGGTTGTCAGTGGGTGTGCATGCCACAATGTGGCCTTGAGCACTGGTATCAGCACAGGAAAGCATTCAGATTTTTATTACCTTAATGATGAAATAGAAAGTGTTCTTGTTTCTTGGGCCACGAGGAGAGCAAGAAAAGAAAGGGCTTTAAAATGATAAAACAATAGTAGCCTCCGTGCTGAATGATGTGGCACTTTGTAATAATGTGGTACGTTTTGAGAAGATCTGTATTTTTTCAAAGGCAAACATCAAATAGAAGGAAAAAGGTTATGTCACCTTCACCCTCACAGTACTGTCATTTATATGCTATCAGCTCATTAAATTCACATTAAGATACTCCATGGGACTTTAGGAGCTATTAATGCACCTAAAATGGCATAACAAAATCTCAGTTCACTTTAAGAGAGATGGCATTGCGACATTTTGTATTTCATCACTGAATTATTATAGTCTCAGATGCATTCTGCTGTGATGGTAATGGAAGGAGGAATACTAGAGAGGAAAGCTGTCCATTTGTTTATCCCCAGGGAGAGAAAAAAGAAAGTTTGATAAAAAACTACAGTGAAAGTAAAGCATTAACAATTTAACCCCTGTAGCAATACAGAAGAACAGGCAGGATTCTTATATTCTGCTCTCTGGGATGTTTAAAAGAGAAAAAACAAAAATGTGAATGTAGAGAATTGCTTTGGGCAATGGAAGGTGTAGCAAATATACTGCATGAGTGCTGGCGTGGCAGTCTTTTATAATTTCATAGGTGAAGTCTCTCAGGACAGACATAAAATACCCTCATTTGAATTACCATGAAAAAAAAAAGGTGGTTCTTGTAATCAAATTTGATTTTACTGCTGGGTTTTTATTTTCTTTTCCTCCCTATTATCAGCATCCATTCTCAAGTGTGCTGCTATAGGTAAATCTGCAGGCTTGCATGTGTGAATCCCATGTGTGATGGTTGTTTGGGTACTATGCTCAGCAAGGAGTAAAGAAACTAAAGGTTCTCCAAGTTACTTTCAAAGGAATAAAATACATGAATGTCAAATTAAAACTGCTGTTTAATAAATGGGTTTTATATATATATATATATACACACACTTATAAGGATATAGATATAAATATATAGGCTCTGGAAAGACAGCTTGATCATGCTTTTTTACAGCGTGCATCTTAGTAGCTGCAACTGTATATTTTATACGTATATAATACCAATTGGGGGATAAAGAATAAGTTAAATTCAGTTTTTAATTTGAGGCAATATTAAGCTAATTTACTTGTAATTGTGTATGAATGGTTAAAAAAAAAGTGAGCTGAAGTAGGCTCAGTGACTTTTTGTAACACATTTTCCTGGTATCTATTTGGGATTATTTAGAAAACATTGTAATTCCTTAGAAGTGCTTCCTTCCCTCTCTAATCAACAGAAAAATGCCATAATTCGAGAGCTTAACCTCATGCACAATAAGAAGCCGTCAGAGCGAAGTGACAATTTGTGAGTCTAAAACATTTTAGAGCCTTCAAAATGCACAGGGAGTGAAATTCTTTCCTGCTTGGAGAGCCAGGACAAGTGCAACTTAAGCCTTCAAAATAGCTCTTAACTCCAGTTATCTGATGTATGGGCCTTTGGTGGAGCAGCAGTGAATTTCTTCAGTGGAGAGGAGCTCAGAGATGTAGGAAGAGTTGTTGCACAAGAAAGCTCAGGTTTTGAAAGTAGGGAGGAGGAGGGGAGCCCCAGCACAGGGAATAATCACTTAATAAATGCATGCTGAGCACCTGCTAAATTTAACACAGCATTTTACTACATTCAGAGCTTCAGAGCGTAATCTCTTTAGCGCAGGGATTCTGCTGCTTATTAGATAGTTCACCTGTTGAAAAGCACTAGACAGACACCAGTTTTATCATCAGTAACACTGTTCTTGAATGGCCAGTCTGAAGGCTAAAACCTGATTGCATGGCACGTGTGGTTTTCTAGGAGAAAAAATGCTGAGTTGCACATAAAGCCTTGCTCTTTGCACAGCATCAACTGGCCTTGTCCAGATGATATGGGAAGCTAATGTGAGAGCTGGGATGCCATTAATGGCTGCCAGAAAACAGAGGGAATTTAATAGGGAAATTTCTTCATTCTGGGACAAGTTTTTAAGAGATCTAATGGAGGTTTACAGTACTAGTGTTACTGCTGAAGAGCACTGAATTTTAACCTACCTTCAGGCAACAGTAAAGTGGAAGCCATGAAGAGTTGTTGAATGTAAACATGGGAACTTAACATTTAGAATAGTGTAAGACAGAAATCAGCAGAATTTGTGTAATTAGTTTGGGGAAGATACAGGTGCAGGGGGTCGTCTCCTGAGTAAGCAGAGAGAAAATGCCAAACCCACTGAAAACAATATGATCACTGATCAATTAATCTTATGATAGTGGCCATCTCTGTGCGTATACTAAGCATTATGTTCAAGGCTCAACATGCAAACTAATTGAGTTAGAGAAAAAGACAACCAGATTTAAGCTTGATTGTATATTTATTTCTGAAGGAAAGCAACCACCGTGTGAGTAATGAAATTTATACTTGACAAATACTTATCATATGACCAGAAACATAGTGACATGTTTTGAATTTGTGAGTAACTCAGCATGCGTAAGAGCTCAGCTCATGCTCAGTTCGTACCCATCAGTTCATCCACCATGAAAAACTGAGATTTAAGCTTTGAGATTGTGGCTGATTTAATCCAAGCACTGAAAGAACACAGTGCATTTGCACCAAGCTGTAAGTCATGCTAGTGTTTGTAACCACTGTGTCATAGGTTTATGGGCAATCACCAGGAAAATCCACAAAGACTTGACCACCTGTGTAGAAACAGAGTCTTATTACAGTTCTAACATTTACCTGCTTTTTTTCTAAACTGCAACCCTATTTCTCTTTCACTGGTAATGTAGTTGAGTTGGAGCCAATCATGCTGGTAGTGGATGAACCAAAGGCTGTCTCCATCTCCCAGCTTAGGTGGAGGATTTATTCTGATCCATGCAGCTTTAACTCCAGATGAGATTTTCCTCCTTGAAGTATGTATGTATCTTGGCAGGGGATATCCTGTGGCCAAGGAGCTCCTGCACACTAGATTCAAAGCAGAAAAAGCATCCATTTCCATTGGGAAGAGACGGGGAGAAATCTTTGTCGTGTTCATTTTCCATCTGCGTCCCAGCATAGCAATCTGGTTACTAAAAATCATATTTGGTCCAAATTTTGTTGGAGTTGGCTAATACTGTCCCTTTCAAAGTAGATGTCACAGCAAAATAGATCCAGTCCTACTGTAGGCTGGGAGCTCGTGGCTGAGAGCTGCAGATGAGGACCTGGGGTCCAGCACTTGCCTTCTGCCCTGTCACCTTTCAAAAAATGAATAGTGAGCCAGTTTATTTGCTGCGTATTATAAGCTTCATCTGCAAAATGGAAATAAAATAAGTGTTGACACCATTACCATCCACCAGAGAGTCTGATTTTGCATTCAAAGTGCTATGTAACCTTTTAGTAAATTTGCCGAAAGATCCCGTAACTCTGATATTTAATAGCATTCAGGGATATCTAAAATTTATAATCTTTTCATCAGCTCCAAGTAATTCATGTTATTTGTTTACTGTAAGTCTATCATAAAGCAGATTATTTTTCATATCTCCACCAGCCACCAAAGCCCTGTAAGTGCCTTGCACCATGGTTTACTGATCCTTAATGTTTGTTTTATAAGGTGAAGCAGAGTCTATCCTTTATCCTTGCATAGACACCTAAACGAGAAATCTCCTTAAGCTAGTAAAGAGCTTAATTCTGCACTTTAGTTTTTCATTGCATCTTATGACATATAGTAGATAATCATTGTTGCCACTAATGGCTTGTCTACAGCACTAATCCTTTCACAAGTATTAACTGAAGCGGCTTGAAGTAAATATTGCTTTGGTTGTAGATCTACCTATGGCTCAGTATCTCACTTTTATGCAGCATGTCAAGAAAATAACCATGACTTTGTAAATTGCTCTTCCAGCTGCTCAAGACCTGCCCGCCTCCATGACGTTTGCAGGAGAGCTCAGCAGTACCCACCTCCTGCTCCAAAGCTCTTTGGCCAAAAGTTACACCTGGACCTAGCAAGGCTACTTTGCAGAATCTGCCCCACTATCCCACTCACAGAAGCTTTTAATTTCCTCACTACCAGTTTGAGGGGGATGGGAGTAGAATAAATTGAGAGCGGAATAAATTTATGCTCTGTTAAAGAAACTGACAGGCTACAATGTTAGTGTACAGTAATATTATTCTAAGTACCCACGATGCTGTTTTTGGCACCAACACTCTGCTCCAGTGTGTGGGAGAGATCCTGACCTGCCTTCCTTCTATGATTCCTCTTGTGGCTGCACATGAGGTACTGTATCAATAAGAAAATTATTTGCGTTATCTCAGTCAATTAAGGAGTGTATTTTGAATAATGAGGTGAAATCTAGAGCTACGAAGTGCATACTTCAACAAAAACAGTATTATACCTTATAGGGATGGAATACATTTTTACTAGCTTAAATGTTAAACATCAGCTCTGGTATTTAGTTTAGTACTAAGTAGTTAAATACAGTGTAGAAATATAGAATTAAAAAAGTCAATCTTATAGTGAACCACAAGTACATTTCCTAAATCAGAGAGGAAAAAAAAAACTGTGTTTTTTTTTGTTGTTGTTTGTTTGCATTTGTTTTCCAAGAGGAAAATAAATATAAAGGATGTTTCTAACTTATCTGGTCGTAGCTAGAGGGGAGAGCCACGTTAGGAGAGTTCTCTCATAGACTGCAGGCTTCAGTTCAATGTGGCAATTGTGAGTGATCAGTCAGTGCTTCCCTCTTGTACCCTTATCTGAGCAAGAAGATCCTGAATATTCCGCACCTGGAAAACTCGCTGTGAGAGAAATCCACGCTGTCACAGCATTTCTTCCCACAAAGACAGGTCTTTTCTGTTGCTGCCGCCAACCCCTACCAGCAGTCACCTCCTGCCTGTGTCTGCTCCCTGCTTTGGCAAAGAGGGATCGCTGCTGTCAATGGTGAGATGTGATACGGTGTTGGAGCCAAATCCCCCACCAGATCCTCCATCGCCAAGGCACGGGAAAAGCAAAAGGTTCCCTGACACATTTTCCAGTGTTTCTATTTTAGCTGAGCACAGCTTCTAAGATGATGCATTAATATCTGTAACTGTTTTGATTGCTAGCATAAGGCATTTAGCATAATGGCAGTGACTATTGCTAGGGGTTTGAGTATGTGATTGAATTACTGTGGCCTGACAAATTAACAGACATCAGCTGAGCCCCAGAAACCAATCTGGTGCACTGTCATAGCCTGTGGCAATGGGAAGGTAAAATACATTATCTTTAACTTGAAAGAAGTCTAATCTAACTTGCTTTCTCCTTGAGATGGCCCAAAAATGTACAAATTGGGCAGAGCACCTCAGCAGATTCCTAGCAACTCCTCAGGCTGCAGCAGCTCTGGTCACAGCCCTGGTTCTCAGAGTAAGGACTATACATTTGCCAGCACTGTGCCTAGATTGCCTTGAGGTCCTAAACAGCTGATGTCAAACCAACAAGGATGTCTGCATGCTGCCTTCTGCAGGGCTGATGTGTCAAGGAAAGGACCATCAGTAGAGGTGCTGTGAGGAAATGAGTGCAAATAAACTAAAGGAAGTTAATGCCAACTGGAGCACCACAGCCTGTTAATACCACCTCTTTCCATACAGCACCTCCAAAGAGTTGAGACATCTGTCAGCTTTGGTAAAGGTTCCCATTAAATTCGCACTTCTTCATTTTTTTACGTTTTCTAAAGCACAGTATCAGAGGATGTCTACTGTGAGCAAAAATTAGGAAAGATTTGTTAAGATCTGAGGTGACTGAATTTCTGAGGATGGAGTTCTCCTACACTTGCTTGCTTTCAAAGGAGGTTGACATGTATGTTGCGTTGCACTCAGACACAGTTAATTTTGTGTGGGACAGATAAAGTAGACATCAGGGACAATGTTGTTTATTTGGCTGTTTGATATCTCTCACAGTGAACACTCTTTTAGGAAATGTCACACTACCATGACCTACAAGAAATATGGTGGTGCTCATGGATGTGTACTGGGGAAAAAATATTAATTTGAAGGATGAAAATGTCTGCTTAAAAATGCCTGTTTGCAAGTTAATCTGGTAAAAAATATATCTAGGTCTGTAGTACAACTCTCCCCCCTCGTAAGATGTCATACAGATTTTCTTCATAATTTGTCAATTTGTTTGTCACTCAGTGGTTTACTTTTATGAGGCCTAATTTCTGTCTGCTAACATAAATCCTGGGCATGCATATAGAGATGTGGGGTCGGTATATGATATGGTGGTCTGTAATCTTTAGAAAGTTGGAGAAGATAGGAACTTCTGTGCTCTGAAACTCAGAGAAAGGACTGCAGGGGCATAAGTGGAAGATCAACTGCTTGGACTAAGAGCTTGTGTGAAAACAAGTTACAAATAGCAGAAAAGTAATGTGCAAGCATAGGGGAGGTTAAAGTACAGTCAGAACCAAGACTTTGATGAAATGCAATGGAATGCACACAAGGTAGAATAATGATCCACATGCTCAAGTGCACGAAGAGAAATGGTTCCATAAGTAAAAAGTTGCTGCCTTACTGGACATGGAAGTGCTTTCATAGTGAGTATGAAAAAGCTCTTAAATTTTCATCCTAATGTGCAACAGCAGTAAAGAAGAATTATGAGGATTACAAATCAAGAAAATAAAACAGACAAATTGGAACCAAAAAAGAATAGTTGGAGAAAACTGGGTTATAAATTGATATAAATTAGGAGTTGAGTAAGATAGCCTTGGATCTAAGAGTGGTTTCAGGTCTTGGCGATTGCACTCTTTGCTTGATCAGGTTTCAAAGCAAAAATGTTTATCCCTGACATAAGCAGCCCTGGTCCTTGGTTCCTTATCTGAGCCTGGAGTCAGCCATAGAGAACCAAACCTGCTGTTTGTACTCAAATCAAATTGCAAATAGGAAATTGTACAAAGTAGCAGAGATGAGTGACTGTGTGATGGCCCTGAGTGACTCATCGTATGATATTTTTGAGGTGCTGTTTTCTCAGTTAGAATGTTTCAGTGTATGGGAAAGATGGCCTAGAACATATTTATCAAAACCTCGTTCAATAGGCAGACAATATATTTCTGGATTTTTTAACTGTATTTGTATTCTGTTTGCAATTGTTCATTTCAGTACCTGACACAGATACTTATGAACAGATATTAGCTCAGGTTTGGTTTAAGACTGAATGTAAGTGGTGCGGACAAAAAAAGTGTAATTCGGAGCTTCTGGATGCAGGCCAGTCCCATATATATGCTGTACCATCCACTCTTTCCAATTTGATAAAGCTTAAACCTGAAAAATGTTTAAATTGATGAGGTGGGCAGTACCACTTTCTACCTAAAGTGCAGATTTGGGGCAAATCAAGTCACCCTGGCTGTTCCTTATTTTCCCCATGAAGTAAGGATATTCAGTTAACGCTTTTCCTCACTGTGAATTCTGGATGTATGCTGCTGAGCTAGATATGCTTGTTCTTATAGGTGGGGCTTTAAATCTAGTTTGTAGTGAAGGAAAATGTAACAGAAAAAAATCCAACCTGTTATGTACACTAATAATTATTCTTATAAATATTCTTGCAGAAGTGGAGGAGGGTTGGCCAACAGGAGTTTGCAGGAATACTTCACTATTTTCTGCCTAGCATTTTTTCAAGAGTTATTTTGCAATAGGAGTTAAAATCTGTATTATACATATAAATATATATACAAAGCCTGCTGTCTCATCCAACAGTATTTGCTTGGTAAGAACTTAAGACTCTCACTAGTAGTGGAAGACACTGTTCCTGAGCATATCTGTTGTGTAGGAACTGCCCCAAGAGTATCCAGTAACTTCTCATCCAGACAGCAAGGTTTGAAGTGGATCTGCCAGTGCACTGACCTTGACTTTGCCCTTATTCCAAGTATATGTATTGCTAGATGTCAACAATCTAAACAGAACTAAAACACTAAGCAACCGAAATATAAACAATCAAAACAACAAATGCATTTGTTGTATTAGCTGACAGCACCCATAATATCACTGGACAAATATGTAAATACTGACCTAAATCTCTTTGCTAGAGACTTTGGATTCACATTAAATGTTGGAATAGACAGCAGCCTGACTAGCCCACAGCCTGCCCAGAAACCTCTATGCCCATACAGCCCCTAGTGCAGGGCTGTGCCATGGTCCCTCTTCCTGAGTGCTCAGGCCTATGGGGACGCTGTGGGATGCAGTGATCTGTGACAAAAAGAGGATTTCATTCTTGTGAATTCGGCACTATTCATTAGTTTTCAATTAATTAAAAACAAACCTGTAATATTTTTGGCTGAGCAAAAAAAAAGTAGACAACTAAATATGCAGAATACTGAAGTACTGACCCCAATCCGTCAATTAGTTGGATATTAATTGCATTTTTTCCCAGTGACTTCAGGAACTGTGGATCAAACCAAATGTAGTAGACTGCATGAAATCAGGTTTCTATTGCTGAAGCCAGGGACTTTCATACGTGTTTCCTGGAGCAGGTAATTAGTTACTTTAACCTTCCTTGTCATTTTAATGGTTAAGCACTGGAAATGGGATAGCAATGCTTGGTCATGTTGGCGAAAATGGCACAATCCACCCTCACCAGTCCTGAGGGACAGAAAACAGACTGGTACCTCCATGGAAACTGATATTAATTGGTTCTCATTCTTACCCTTTTGTTAAATAGGAAGCGTTCAGTTTCCATTGCATTGCCTCTTTCCAAAAGAACAGGAAAGGCTGGTGGGCTGGGTCGGGCTGAAACCAAAAGGCAGGACCAGGCTGAACAGATCTTCAAATGTATTTTAACATTACATTTTTTAAATCATTACATTGAGTGTATTCAAACACAACCATTTTTACAGTTTCTCTGAAAATAACTGCTGTGTATATATTTAGCTGAAACATGTACCTGCTCAAAAACACATATGGTTCAATAAGTGAAAGTGACTAGATTAGAATACAAAGACCTGACCTGAAATTATTTTGTGAGATTACATAAGTCATCAAAGTACAGCCAAATGAAAAGGAGAGGTCTTAAAAATTAAGTGTAGTATGAAACCAGTCTTTACATTGCTATGACTTTTATAAAACAAACTTAAAATACTTTAAAAAAATTTACTATCCATCTAGTAAGAGTTTTGTTTTGTTTTTTTTCCTAAGGTCTAGAGAATTCTTAGTAATTTTCTGCATTATTAAGTCTAACAATAACTCTTTGTAAATTGATAACTCCAACTGTGGAGCATGGCTTCCTTGCTAAGATGTTTTTTACCTCAAGATAGGCAAGGCTTCTCTGGATACACAGTGTTAGGTATCTGTAGTATTTCCAGATACTTAATTCAGATTGACTTCAGCAGGAGCTGTGAAGCTCACTGCCTTGTGGGACCTACGGTGTAATTTAAT
The DNA here is from genome assembly GCA_013399175.1 of Odontophorus gujanensis. Lineage (NCBI taxonomy): Eukaryota > Metazoa > Chordata > Aves > Galliformes > Odontophoridae > Odontophorus > Odontophorus gujanensis. Next base: position 556,923 of record VXAB01006694.1, on the reverse strand, counting down.
ATGTGTAGAAAGGCAATAATGCTATTTACCCGTCTCAGTGTAATTTGATATGGATAAAACTAAACTTTAAATCATCTTTACAAGTGTTTCTGACACTTTTCAAGTTTTTTTGGGAGAATGTTTCCTGTTGCTCACTGTTGAGGGATGTGTAAGGAGTTGCCTCTAGTGGAGGATCATCAGTAAGAGCTGACGTGAGCATTGTGCTGTGATAGTTTTTGTTTGAAATGTTTTTTTATTGATGATCTGGATAACTCTGAAAGTGATTAGAAATGAAGAAGTATCATGGTTTCCCCTAATACAAATGGGGGGAGATCCTAAATGCAAGGCGACCTCTGCCTGTTTTGCACAAGGGTGCACTTCACTGCAGTAATATGCACTTTTTGCTTATTCCTATGGTAATTTAAGCACTGGAGTAGGCTCATCAGGGAGGTGGTGCAGTCACCATCCCTGAAGGTGTTTAAAAACCATCTGGATGTGGTGCTCAGGGGCATGATTTAGCTGCGGGTTGTTAGAGTTAGGGTAGTATGGTTTGGTTATGGTTGGACTCGATGATCTTGAAGGTCTTTTCCAACCTGAGCAATTCTATTTTTTTCTATTCCCACTGTATCAGAGCTATAGAAATAGGAAAAACACATTATTGAGGAAGTGAGTATTATGCAGTTTGATGTTAGGAACTTTACTGTCAGTTATGCAAAATTGACTTAGTTCTCTTTATTTTTTTTTGCATCCCCACATTAAGCAAAACCAGCACATAAACACATTCTCATCCATTGAAGTGATGCATTCTTACTAGAAACAAATTACTACACAATAGAAGAAGTGAGAAAACAAATATTATAACATCTTCTCTATTTGGCTTCTCATATAACAGTAGAAGTCCAGGAAGTCACTGCTATTCTACAATACTAAAAATAACAGTTTTAATAGATTAGTTATCTGACGATGTATAATATCTTCTAAAATAGTGAATAACCAAGGAAATTTTTTCATTTGCAATGCAATTTAATTCTGAATTTTATTTTTGATTGTAGTTGAGGTTAACTTTGATGTTTTCAAAATGAATTATTTCAAAGACCGTTTATTCAGCTAATTTTGAAGGCAAAAACACAGAGAAACTTTTATCCCAGTTGGTAAGCAGCTATCCCTTAGTTTTATTCAAGTTTTCACATAAAAATGTCAGTCGGGAATAAAACTGACAAATATATTCAATCAAAGATGGAATATTTTTTCCTCTTAAGTTGCAAATGGCTTCATTAAAATAAAAGCACCACCTTAGGGATTGCATAAAGCAGAATATTGGTACCTAAATGGTATTTATGACTTGGCTAAATGTAAAGTGAATTAAAATTTAAAGGATTATAGTCAGGTAGGCCACAGACATTCATAGAGGAATGTCCATTAGGAAGATGAAAGAACCTGCTGTCCCCAGCGACAGCAGTGCGTCAGTTCCCAGTCAGGCGTACCTACACATCCAGTGGCACCGTAAATGAGCACATCATGGCTGAGCCCCAAGGTACTCGTGTGGTGCTTCCTTCAGGCAAAGGAAACAAAGTCCTCCTGGAAACATCTATCCTTGTGTATATGTCTATCTACGTACGTATGTGTGTGTGTGTAGAAATGCATGATATTACAGCACAGTTAGGAAGCTGCAGATGAAGGGGAGCGGCCCGGTTAAGGATGTAAAATATAGCCTGAGCACTGTGGTTTTGCCAGAAGCTTGCAGGATCCACTGCAAACTATTGTTTCCAGGTCTTAATACAGTGCCAGCGCTGCATTTTAAGCTACTCAAAAGATAGGGAGAGACAAGGAACTTTGGAGACTCGAGTCTGCCATGGCACACACAGCACAGTCGATGTGAAGGAGATGGAGTGTTTTTGAGTTTTGCAATGTGCTCACTCACAGCTATGGTATGGGTCGCGGTCCTGCATTTCCCGACTTCTTGCCTTTAAGAAGAATGAAATAATTTGCTCAATTCTTTTGATTTGTTGAATTGAGTTCTAGCCTTCGTGGTCAGTGTTTTACACCGCAGTCGGCGGGTGATTGACAGGAGTTCTTGGAAGACTTGTTTTCTTCCCATCGTTTTGGTTTCTTCATGGAATAGCCATTGTTCAAGTTATTGCGTGGTGGGGAGCTGGTCAGGAAATAGCTGCTCATTACTCAAAGTGTTTGTGACCAAACAATAAAATATTCTTCAAGATGTGTGCTTCTAATTTACAAATGCAATTCAATGAAAACCAAAATTTCCAGTTACAGTTTTTAAAAGTGTTGAAAAACATATTCAGTCGTCTTTAATCGAATGCCATTGTGTGATACCTATCTGTGCACTCTTCTGGCCATCTTACTGGGGTGTTTTGCTTCAGGCACTGGTCTTGTTTATCTGAAAAACCACTTACATCCTAGATTCAGTCAAATAAACAGCGCTGATATGTATTCACCCAGCATCAGCCCCTTCAATACAGTATACTCGGGATCTTGACAATTATTTGTGTTGAGAAATAGATATCGTGCATTTCGCTGCCTTTTAAAAAGATGTGGCAAATTTGCATAGCATTAATCTACATAATTTTATTTATTTCCTGTTGCTTCTTCCCAGCTACTCCCTATTGTAATGTGGTTCCTGGCCCTGTTGCCTTCTCTGCTGCAAGTTCCTGGAGCTTGCACACACACACCAGTGTGTAATTTGCACAGCCATTTGTGTCACCTCAAGCTGAGGCCCTGTATGTTTAACTTAGCATATTATTATACCGCAAAGCTTTAAATCCAAAGGAATGAGAGCTGGGATATATCTATTTATTAGAATATTAACATTTCTAACATGACATGTTATACAATGCTTTGAGCCACATGGTGAATATTCCTTTATTTAAATAGTACCTCCGAGTCTGAATATCTCCTTTCCAATTTGGACAGATTAGCTAAGTGGTTAAATGGTGTCCTTTTATTATCCATCTGCTCCGTGCCTTACTTGTATCTTTGATAAATAGGTGAATAGGGGGATGTTTTTTTTCAAAGTAGGTGTCTTTACAGCTGTGTTGTTATTTATGTTTTTATATGGTTCCTTTCCCACTTTTTAGAAAAATTCAGAAAGTCTTTTAAGGGAGCAAAAAAAAAAATAATAAGATGATACAAAGATGATAATGGAGTACCTTTCTTATGAGGAAAGGCTGAGAGACCTGGGTCTGGTCAACCTTCAAAAAAGAAGACTCAGGAGGGATATGATCCATGTCTATCAATATCTAAGGAGTGGGAGGCAAAGGGACGAGGCCGGTCTCTTCTCTGCAGTGTGTGGTGGTAGGATGAGGGGAAATGGCCACAAACTGAAGCATGGGAAGTTCTGCACAAATCTGTGTGGGAACTTCTTCCCAGTGCAGTGATGGAGCACTGGAGCTGCACACAGAGGGGGTGGAGTCGCCTTCTCTGGAGACGTTCAGGACCCACGTGGCTGCCGAGCTGTGCAACCTGGGCTGGGAGCTGCTTGGGCAGGGGTTGGACTCAGTGATCTCTAGAGGGCCCTACCAGCCCCTACAATTCTGTGATTCTGTGGTTCTGTAATCAAAGCCACTTTATTTACAATGATTAGTTCTATAACTCTGTACTCTTTTGGCAGTTTTCAGTTGGTTTGAAGGAATATAACCATAAAATTGTTGAAGAGATTTTGGTATAATATGCTGTGTAAAAATAGTGTGTATGAGAAATACATCTTTAAACTGAGGTTAAAAAAGTATGTAATGAAATGGGATGCCTTTAACTGTGCTAATTGCACTTTGCCATTATGGGGATCTGACTCAAAAAAGTACCAGACTGACACCATCCAAAATCACACAAAAAAAGCAAACAGCATATTTGGAATGAGCTTTTGTAAAGGTTAAAGTTTCCTAAGGAAGGGAAAGCCCACATATCCTAGGAAGTGATATGCAGAGTACTGTTGGAGCAGACAGATCTTTAAGCTCATTTAAAGGTTGAGCTGGGACAGTCAAAGATATGGAGAAGGTACATGATATGATGTTTGGTCAAATGTGGGTAACCCTTGACTTAGGAAAGCTATACCAGAAATGCAATGAATGATGTAGTTGTGCTGCAAGCAAATTCTATGGAAAGACGGGTAAAAATCAGTATTATTTGTTTGAAGGAGTTCATTATGAGAAATTTGTTGTTAGAAGAGTGAATCACTGAAGCTTTTGGCTTTTTTTTTTTTAATAAAAAAAATTTTTTTAATTAAAAAAAATGTTCTTTTTAAGTAGCTCAGTGTTAGTAGAAAATAATGAGAAAACTATAGAATATGATACTATTTTGTACTGTTCTTTTAAACTAATGCAACTGTAGTTCTCTCAAGCTGCATAGGCACCTGGAGGACATTTACTGATTGCTGACAGAATTAAATATGTGGCTGGTAAAGCCTGGAGCTCAACCCTGAGTAATTGTGATAGAGTGGCTCTGGCTGGGACTGGTTTGGGTTATGAAGCTCAGCTGAGGGAGTGATGAATGATGAGCAGCACCTGAGGCTGGAGGTGGGCAGTCACCTCCCACAGTTCTCTGTGCCTGGCCCCGAGGAAAGAAGCTGGATGATCTTTCTGGATGGCTGTTAAGCTCTACTCTATGCTACTGGACCACGTGTTGCTTGAAGGACGGGGTTCTGCAGAGCCACCATCAGCTCCTGCGCATCGCTTGCAGCTTTGGGACCCATCAAGTTAAGTGCACTGTGGATTTTATTTATTTATTTGTTTTTTCTCTTTGCTGGTTTTGGCCTATGATGTGGAGTTTGGTGTAGTTTTTGTTGGTTTGGATCTGTTACGTGGTGGGTTTGTATCAAGTGTTGACAGTGAAAGTAAAAAGCAATGAGTCTGTGTTCTGGCCTTGTATCAGTCAGAGTTCTGTGGTGGCTTTGTCCTGGTATTTTGTTGTTGTTGTTGTGATCCTTGGGCTTTAAATTCAGCAAAACTAGGCTGTCTTGGAGTAAAAGTGGAGGCAGTGGAGAGAATTTGCAGTAGCCATAAAAGGCAGGAATAATAGCTTGGTGTACATTTGAGTCCTGTCCCTTGTGTCTAGGATTGGTTTTGGCCAGATAAGTGGCATCCTGAGTTGTAGCAAATTCTGTGCACCTCTCTAAGATGTTCTTAGGAGGTTTTTTTACATCACTTTTAGGACTCTCTCTCTTCCTGGGTACCCCCTTCACCCTGCTGTGTGTCCCTGAGACCTCCTTGTCCCTAATGGTTGGCTCGTAGTGTGCAGTGCTTTCTAGGACCTTCTCCATGATGCCTCTTCCTTGAGAGGAATGTTCATTAATTGTGGGCTGAAGTTTGCCAACTGAGATGTTGAAGTGTCAAAGGGTCAATTAATCTAATGAAAAAAGTGGTATCTCAGGTTTTCTTTTTAGTTGTTAATGTGGGTGTGAATGTGCAGTTAAAGTTGCAAATGAAAACAAAAAGAGAGTTTTGGTATGAAGCTGAAGATCTGGAAAAACTGGCCTCTGTAGCAAGATATGGTTTGTTTGCCTTGGACTAGAATAAATAAATACTGCTTCTCTGAGAATGTCTGTTTATTCTTGTTTTCTTGTGGTAGACTGCTTCAGTGTAGATGAGTATATTAATGTACATTTTATCTGGCTTTGCTAGATATGGCATGAGTGATAATGTAATGATGGATCAAATATAGTAGGCGTGAATTTGCACAGTTTGTGATGGTTGTGAGGTTTTTTATTGTTTGTTACTGCTAATCATTTGAAAGAAAAAGAAGTAAAATCAAATGGCTCTGAAAGAAAACAAAACCCTGAGAAGTAGTTGTTTTAAAATAGTAGTATAACAGTGAAATATGTGTTGCCTAGATTAGATTTTGCCAACAACAAACAGAACAAGCTCTGTGCTGTGACAGAGGCAGGAAAGTTGCAGCAGTATAGAAGATGTGATGCTTGATAGCAGGAGCAGTGACTTCTGGGTCAGGGTGTTACTGTTTTCTTGAGCATGATGCAGTATCTGCTTGCAGTGGAAACTAGTGGTTACAGAAAGCATCAGGAGGCTGTGAGAGCTCTGAACAACTCATTTAACTTTCAGTGCCAACTGCTTCTGTACCCCTGTCAGAAGAAATGGGTTGAAGGGTTCAACTGGTCCTGGTGCGACCCAGGTAGTAAGTCTGAGTGCTTGAAACAGGGAGTGTGTGATGTTAAGTATTAGGATTGCTGAGATCTGAGTGGGGAGGGAGGCATGGGGTAGTGAGAACTGTAAAAGTTTTGGCAATGTGAACTTCTTGTACTCAAGTGGGTAAGCAGGTGAACCTGTGGAATTCTGTGAAATTGGCATCAGCTGCTCTGTGTGGTGGTAAAAGGATGCACCTGGGCTGCTACTGCAGAATAAGCAGCTAACCTGTACTGCCTTTGGTTCCAGTTGCTGTGGTGACCTGCTGGACTGGCTGAAGCCCAGGTCTTTCATTCTGGACTTTAGGATGCTGAAAGTCTGTGGCAGATCAGTTCTGTTGCAAAGGGGGGCACATATTTGCCTGGGGAGCATAAAGATTGATCTTCCCACTTGGGGAGTTGCTACACTGCACTGAATTCAAAAGAAAGCTGTTTGCTGCAGCTGTGGATGTGGAAATAATGATTTACACCTGCCCAAGTTCTTATTAGGTATAGGGCAGTCAGTGGAGTTCACTGAGATTCTTGGTTGCTGCTTGTCCATGCTATGGTCTGAGTAATCTATTTATCAAAGCAGCACATTTCTGGTCCTTCTTGTAAGTATCCTGGACAAAATGTGCCAGCTAAACTATACTCAGCAAGAATGGGGGAAGAAGGAAAGAGGAAGGGGAAAAAAAAAAAACCTTTGAAACCTGACCTGACTGTTATGGGAGATGATTATTATAATTCTTCACTTGAAAATTTCCCATTTGTGTTCAGCAGCTTCCCACAGTCTCTCACTGTCACATTCATTCAAAAGCCAGAATGTCATTGATGGTGTTCAGCGTTTTGGCTCGTTCTTCCCAGTTCTGCCTGGAGACTGGGTGTACAGTATGTAACGGAAACCTTCCACCAAAGTTTTGCCCTCCCAGTCATCCCTTTTCAATTGAAAACTCTGCTTTAGACTTTCTTCATCCTCCTTTTGTCCTCAATCAAAATGTGTTTTGAAAACAAAACAAAACACTTGAAACGGCACTTTTGGAGCTTCCCCCCTTGCTAAGCTGTTCCTCCTTCGGATTAGTATTTGCTTTTTAAAAAGTGAGGCAACTCAGAAATCCTCTTTTTGAAGCTCCCTTCACCTATTTATCTTTAAAGCAATGCGAAGTGTGGCTATAAAATCTTTATGAATTAATTTGTTTTGTTTGCAGCTGGTTATCATCCGGCTCTGGAATATTCATGTTACTTTTCAGGGAGCACTGTGCCATTTTCTAGATGTTATCATTATGGTCTTTTAGTAAAGAATTACCGCCACTGTTACAGCAACTACAAGGAAATACACTCCCACTCAGGGCTGTGATAAGATGCCTCACACCCTCCTTCTTGCAATGGCTTCCTTAGTATCCCACTTCTCCAGTGGAGGCATGTTTGCAGCAATGATAACAATTTTCAAAAAGAAACTAATAAAATGTACAATTTTTTTTTTTTTGGATTGTGATTTCCTCCCAACAAAACTGTCACTGAAGCTGGTAGCTGCATTTAGTAGAAATGATTAGAGATGTGTGACAAATTTACAGCATAATGCACAGCAAAACTGGAAACATTTTTCTTTTCTTCAGCTATATGAAAAGCATGGGGGGGTTGGAACATGTTTTTCTCTCCCTTTCTGCCTGACAGAATACTCTGAATTTTAAGATGTGGGAGTATAACTTCTGAATAATGTTTCTGTTAAAGTATTAGCCAATTTTTTAATAGAGAAAGTACATTCTCGATGGTAATCAGATGTCAGTGGCCACTGGCTAGCATCATTAATCAACAGGGTTGAGAGATCTTGGCTTGTAATTATGAAGAGGTGGAAACAAATACTGATAGTTTTGGGTTGTTGATTTTTCACTCAGTTGTTAACTGTTTCGGCCAACTTGAAACATATTAAAAGAAGTATATGGATGTATATCAGTATCACAGGTTAGATTTGGTCAGCTCAAGGAGTACTGGAAGTACTGTCTTTTGTTTCTTTGTTTCCTCCAAGAAAACCAACTTAATTCTTTGGACTCAATAGCTGTTACCTTGATAATCAGAAGGGATCGGTGTTCTAGCCTTGGTGTTCTGCTCTTGTGTTGTTGAAGGTTGAATAGTAAATGGAAGATTTCACACTTCTCATTTTTCATAATGTGGAGTCCTATTCACTTATGAAAAAGTAAGAAATGAGTTTGGAAATAGATATGAGATGCAGCTCTCTTGTTTAGAAATGTTCAACCCATGACCTGTCTGAACTCGCTTTACACCTTGAGAACAGTAAAACAGTGTGATGTGTGGCATAAGGTGCTTCTGGAGCCTCTGAAAGGTGCATCCCTTCCTGTACATGTCTTTTTCTTCCATGACAGGAGATTTTTGTTCTACTTCTGTTTGTCATTTGGATCTCATGTGGAAAATCAGGCTAAGCCTATTGAAGGCTTTGAACATCATCTGCTTATGACAGTGGATTTGAATTCTTTGCACCATCTTTTAGTGTCCACAACTCTTCTTCATTAGCCAAGCTGTGTGAAGTGTGAATATGTAGCTGAAGTCTCAACTTGTGGCTTCACGACGTGATCCTGTATGCTTTGTCTATGTGAAGGTGAGGGCTCTGAGTTCCATAAGCAGGAAGGGAATGGGAACTGCACATAGGAAAAGAAAGCTCCTTGTCTTAAAGTACCTCCAGAAACAGAGTTCTGAGGTTTTTTTGTTTTTAAATCTCTCTCTTGCTGTGATTGTTATTTTCCAGTTTATGATGGAGTATAAAATGTTGTTCTGTTTAGATCAAGGAAAAAAAAAACAACAAAATAGCGGTAACTGTTTGATACCTAAGTAGTGCTTTTATGGTCAGGCACTGTATGAAGTAATTAGTTGGCTATCACTTGCAAACTACAAGTTTTAGAATAGTATTTGAAACTGAGATTTAAGAAGACAAACAGTTTTAATGTTGGAAATGAATAGACTCATCTCATGTATTCAATATAAAAGCACGAGCAGAGTTAATGAAACACTGTCTTTCATAAGGAAAGGTACATCCTATTATTTAGATGAGGTTATCGGCAACTAAGTGGAAAAAAGATTAGGGTTAATGTATGTACAGGCCTACAATCTACTGTGAGTTAGTATTAAAATAATGTCTGGAAGTAATTTGAATCCCATGGTAGTGTTTAAGTAGAGGACAAGCTATAGAACTGAAGTTCTAAGGAGCACGTTGACCTGTTTGTTGGTGGGAATGTAGAGGTGCTGAATAACTTTGTGAACGTACAACACACAAACATGAGATTTTGTTCTCTCAAACATGAGAGAACAAACGTTCCCTAGAGATATGGTACTCTGCTGTTTTCCTGGAAAGTCTTATCAAGGTGAAATAATTATTTTTTTAATTCTCATGTTTATACTTGTAAAATATTTTTCAACAAATATTAAGTGTCACAGTGATGCAAGATGCTGTAGTGACTTAAAATCTTTGGGCAGATATCAGAGTGCTATGATTGAATTTTTTGCTCAAGATTTCTTTTCTGATTTTTTTTTTAATTAAATTTTCTTGAATTTAACTGCTATAAGGGAAGTTATGTGCTTTTTGTGAGTTCAGGTATTGTACTGTGTCACTGTGAGGTTTATGGTGATAGTTTAAGCTTTGATTTGCACTAGCCAGAGTGTGTCTAATCACAGGCACTGCACAGTTTTATTCTTGTGGGTTTATACAGGTGAAGAATAGGACACAAGAGATGATGACAAAATGAAGTAAAGATATTGGAAGAGTGTATACGATCTACCATTTTGTTGGCTGAGGGACTCAGAAGGGACTACAGCATTTCTCTTCAGGACTGGAACTAAAGAAATTCCTGGCTTTCCCAAAGGGTACACTTGTGCTGACATATTAGCCTGATGTGACATCTTTAATGTGCTCTCATCAATATGTTTCACTAGTGTTTGAATCATGGATTATTCCTGACTCAATTTCCCCTCCTGAAAACTGAGATACTATTCTTCATCTATTGTGTGAAGTTGCTGTATTTACCAGGGAATGTGTACAGAATGATTTTTGAACCATGAGTGAAAGATGCTCTAGAGTGCAAAGAATTATTGCATTGTTTTTATTCATGAATTGAGCTGGGTTTTAGTTAGTTGCGTGCCTTTGTATGCTGCGTACTGGGTTTTTATAGCAGTGTCTATGTTCTCTGGGTACCTAAGCAGAGATTTTCATTTCAATAGTACATAATTCAGATGCTGGATTCATACCAAATTCACCTCCTCTGCACATTTTAACTGCATTATTAATAATAATATGGTTGATTGCTGATGCTATGTATTTGTTTTCTAAAGAGCTTGTTGAGAAGCTGGGCGTGTTAATAAGGTATGGTGTGTTTCTCCTGTGTTCTCAGCAAGGCTTCTGCCTGTAGCATGCAACTGGCACTGCCCATATTCTCTTTTTACTGCTTCTAGGCAGACTGCACAGGCATTTTCAATTCACTAGATCATTCACAAGTTACCTCCAACCCAACCTTGTCATTGCAATTCGTCACGCTTGCAGTGTATGCTTTTATGTGCTGTATTTTGCTGAAGTCTCATCGCATCAGGCCAGTGCTGCAGGGTACTAGACAACAATGAAGATCTCAAGCATAGTTTAGAAGGTAGCGCTATGAAGGAGAAAAATCATGTCTGCAATCACTGCTAGGTATCCTGTTCCCACAGATCCTGCAGCCTTCTTGTGATTCCAAACTGCAGCTAAGTTTCATGACTCCCTTCCCCGTTGCCAGTGTACCTGGCATCTCCTCCAGCAAGGGAAGGAGGGGGAGCAGAAATCCTCACGTGGTATCTCTGGAGGGAATATGCTGGGCACTATTTCAGTGGCAGTTGTTTTAGAGGAGACTTTAATCACCTTTTGGCTCACTGATCATGGGAATTAGGATGGTGTTACGAATGAACCTCTGTGCGGCATTCGCAGCTTTACCACAGAAATCTGGACTGTCCTTGGACAAAACATCAAAGGTTGCTTTATCTCCTGTTGGAAGCAGTGAGCTGATGCCAAAATGAAAAAGGTGAGAACAGAATCACGGAATTGTAGGGGATGGAAGGGACATCTAGAGATTATCTAGTCCAACCCCCCTGCAAAAGCAGTTCCCTAGACCAGGTTGCACAGGTAGGCATACAGTTGATTCTTGAACATCTCCAGAGAAGGAGACTCCACCACTTCTCTGGGCTGAATCAGTTTCCTTTTCTTTAGTGGGAAAACATTGGTGGTAGGTGGGTTGGTTGGACTGGATGGTCTTGGAGGACTTTTCTAATCTTGGTGATTCTCTGAAGTCGTAGTTTCCTCATTCCTCTTGCATCTGTTTCTTAGGTGCTTAGAACTTGAATTTGTTCCTTGTTGTGTTTTTGTGCCGTCTCTAATTTCAAGATTCCTTTTGAGTTCACGGACACTTTATAGTGATTCCTCTAGAGAGATGATGTTACATTGTTAGGTGCCTTCCTTGAAGAATGAATGGTAATTTTTTTACTCCTTCCACTCCTGGTGTTTCTGGTTATGTGCTCCCTAATGGGGTTAGGTAAATTTTCACTTTCTGTAGGCATGGTGATGATATATATATACCCTTATGAATTTTGGTGCAAAACTTATACAAGCTAGAAAAAAACAAAAAAACAAGGAAAGCTGCAATTCCATGCCAAAGGTGAGCAGAGCTTCACTGAGCTTCTCTTTCTCAGTTTCTCTTTTTGTTCACAGAGGAAAACAGCTTCAGCAGTGTTCTCAGATAGTACTAGCAGGAATTTATTGCAATATATGAATGTTGCCTTGGGAAAAGGATACGGAGTTGCTCCCCCACCAATGCATGTGGAGGGTGTTGTGGAGGAGCTTGGTGCTCCTCTGCACTTTGCTCCCTCTTCAGGTCAGTGCTGGTAGTTAGTTAAGTTTACGTCAGGCTCGTGTCCTGTTGGGAGTAAAATGAGTGCAGGGACCTACCTACACGTGGGTACAGGTCCAGCATTATTTTGTTAGCCGGCGACACAAGTGTAGTGATATTTCCCGGTCTCAGCCTGTGGAGGGCAGCATTAATCCTAACCCCGGATCACCCAGCATACATACAAACTACCAGTTGTGGTATGAGTCTGAAGAATGCTGCATCGTCTTTTGGAGATAAGACTGTTTTACTTGGGGTTGTGGTTATCTCCTGATAGGTAGAGGTGGGGATACCGACGTTGCAAACCTGATTGTTGCTGTTGTCTCCTGTCCCCTGTACAGGAGAGGTGGTCTGAGATGCTTCATAGGCTCCGCTTGTGTTCTGCTTTAAGCTGCAGCCATGAGGAGCTTGCCTGCTGCATTTGTTCCACCCAGCCAGCATTTTAAGCGTCTTTCCTCTTGTTTAATAGTGTTGCTATAATAAGATTAGGTCTGGACTTTTCATTGCTGTCTCTCAAGTTTCAGTTAACATGTTCTCAGATTTCAGGAAGCGTATTTGAGCAGGTGCCTATAAATAAGCTCCATTGCTGTCTTTCCTCCTGAAAAAACATTAAAGGATGGTAAATGATAAATGATGATGCCATTGAAGTCCTGGGATCAGTTTGCCTAAGCGATCTAGGCGCTCATTCCAGATAATATTCTGAAGATGCATTTTTCTTTTTAAGAAGATTTGGTCAACAACTGACAGTAAGAAAAGGTTAAATAGTAATGAGAAACTACTGTAACTACACTCTTTTGAAGACTGGTGCTGTGATTGCATGCATGATTGGAAGCTGTACATTGGCTCCACAGATACAGTCTGACCTACCTGTATATTTTCAATAAGAAGTAATGTCTACTATTTCTAGGAGAAGGAAAAAATCTGCTGTTTTAAGCTATATACAAATGATAAAAGCAAAGACATCAAAGTGTGCAGCCTTTCAACTCATGCTCAATTAGAATAAAAGTTTGGTTGCTGTTTTAAACATTTATGGCTAACTAACTGTGACAGCATCTCAGCTCTGCAAATGGGATGATTTTGGATTGACTTTTGATCTGACTGACAGTTCCTTATATACTTTGGTGTTGGTTTATAGCACACAAGTCCACATTTGAATCCACATGTGACTAGTTAGGAACTGTTTATGGCCTGTATGTACAAATTCACACAAGAATAAGAGCTTTCTTTCATTAATAACGAGGCTCCAGTTAAAAAGTTAATTTAACAAGGTGCTTGAGCTGCTATGTTTAACGCATCTATAGCAAAGATTTAAGAAAGGAAAAAAAAAATGTAGTTTTAGCAAAAAGAAATCTAAACTAATGTTAACAGTAAGCTGTGACAAAGATCCGCTTTAAGAATCCTTCCATGCTTCCATGGCTATTGCCCTGGAAAGTGTCGTTCAAACTGTTTACTGTATGTTTATGAGTATCTCAGTGAGAAACTTCGTTTGAGTTTCACTTTTAGCCTTTCTGTCAAAAGAACATACGCTTGCACTGATCTCTTCATCTACCTTTATCGTAAGGGCTCTTGACAACATGAGTGCTACTATCACGTTTGTGCTGCTGAACACCTCTGGGGGCTGAGAAGAGACTGCAAAGAGAAGTACTAAAATGAATACGAGCATAATAACATTTTCGTGATAAAATAATGCTTCCGTGTCACAGAAAACGAAGCTGTCAGCATTCCTTTGTAGGCCTCTCTCAGGCTTAAGAAAGGGTCCTTGACAGTTTCAGCATTGCCTTTAAATATCTTATTGAAATGTAGATTAAGACTGTACATCTTATAATGGTTGGAAAGCCTTTTCATTTTCAGTCTTGTAGAAAAGCAAGTATTAAGTAAGTATTAACTTTAGCAGTTATATTTTAGCATTTTTCTCAGGTTGATCCCTCCTAGACCTAATATTTAGATTTATTTAAAGAGGCAGTAGATTACCTGACAGTACAGTAGTATGGCATTGTGCATTTCTGAGTCACCATAAAGTCAGATTAACTCTATCTTTTATTAGTGACATCTTTCATGTGTTTTATGAAAGCATCGTGTGTACGTTGATAGTACCATCAATGTTCTCAAATAATATTTAGTGTTATCAGGCATACTGCAGTTGAATGTTAGCTTCCTGGAAATGAAAATGACATCAAAATTCTGTAAGCAGCGCTTTTTCAAAAATATTCTGTAACTCAGAATTAGTCTTTAACTATTTCTTCTAATAAAATGTGAAGTAGTGTTTAGTGTAGGTAGCGATCAGTCAAGATTCCCTTTCTTTTAAATTACTTTGAGTAATTTTTGAGTGCTGACTTTGGGGATGTTTGGACTAAACCTTCTTTCAGAAGGCTTTTAACTTCACAAAGTCAGTTTCTTGCAGGCGTTGATCTCTTGTTGTGAAATGCTTAAAGTACCCTCAAATCGTTTCCACGTCTCATACTTGCAGGTACAAATCTCTACCAGGGCTTAAGATAATGGCTAAACTAATGGGAATATAGTCTTAAAAGTAGAATGACCTGGATGTTACAAGGTAGTCTTGTTGCTGTTGTTTCTTATATAGCCTATGTTATGTATATAATGAGCTTGATTTTTGCAGAGCTTAACTGTTACAAGGATCACTTTCAGCTGCACGTATGTGATATAGTTAATTGGAAGCCAATAAATGTACTGTTTATACACACTGACCTTTCAGAATGGGTCCCTGCTTTAAACAAGTGCAAGAAATATAGTGCTTTAATGATGGTAGATTCATGTTTGCTGAAAGTATATCAATAAATATTTGAATATAGAAGAAAATATTGTTGGCTCACATGAGATGGGGAGCAAGGCAGCATGAGAAAATGATTCATGAATGAAAAAGGCGTAGTGTGAGAATGCAGTAATGACATGGGTGCTTTGTGAGGTCTGATAGTGGTAAAGCCTGTGAATAGCTAGCATATGAAATGCATAAGCTGTAGAAAAAGTTCTGCTAGGCACTTCAGCAGCCTCTGTGAATGCTAAAGTATTCAAATACTCCAGGATATTTTTATTTTTGAATGGTGGATTATCTTTTCTAGGGTTTCTAGTATGAGTTGGTTGGTGTATAAGGAAATAGAGAGGCTCTGTTAATGTGTACTAGACTTAATATTTGAAGCCAACTGAAAGTTTTTGGTTTCTCTTACTCATTTCTGTTTTCTTGTTTCTCCATTCCTCTTATTCTACTATGATATATAGCAGTCAATGTTTCATATCTGAAAATGTAGGAAGTAAAATATTGATAATTCGGTTTTACAAATAATTAATTGACTTGGAAAGGAAGTAGACAAAAACCTGACTTGATTATTTCTGGGGAAAAAACCATCAAAAGTAGGGTATTTTACTGTTTTTAAAGGTGCTTTTAATGAGTATAGGGCCTCTGCAGAACTTTCAGTGTTGACTAAATAATGGTAACTTGTGTAATTAGTTTTAGATGATGTGGAAGAGCATCGTCTCTCATGCCCTTGGTCACCAAACTGCACTCAGTCATCTGGTAGGCCTTCGTACTCTGCTTTCTGTGCAGTTTTATGCACAACAATGAGAAGAATGTTCAGTTCAGCAAGTTGTAAGGATTCGTGGAAAAACTTTTTTCTTCTTCAGCCTCAAAAATCAACTTAAAGTATCAATCTAAAATGGCGTAATGCTGCAATGACACCAACAAAAATCTGGTTTTAGATTCATAAATAGAAAAAAGAACTTTGTCCTCCTGATCTTACTCCAAGGTTCAAATGAAACTGAAATGAAACTCACTTAGAAATGTGATGTTGTTCTTATTTTCAAGCCAAAACTATGAAAATTAATTGAATTTCCGTTTTTGTGATTTAGAGAAAACAAACTGAAAATTAAATCATACATAGTTCATTCAAGCTGAATACAGAGATTTCCATCAATCAGATGTGAGAAATTCTTCAGAAACTCTGGAATTTCAGCATATTTTAGATGAACCTGGGCTGAAATTTCTTTGTAGTATCCAGAATGGAGTAGGTTTTTTTTTCTTGAATTTTCTCAACATTTCTAACGAGATTTATCAGTTCCCAATGAATAACACTTACTTATAACAAAAAAATATGTACTGAATGTAGTCAAAATACATTGCAGCCATCACTTTTTGTAACTATTCAATTCTTCTTTGTGCTCTTGTGCTCCCTCTACTGACTCTGCACCTGGGAGTGACATAACCAACAAATACGTAGACGAGAAAGTGTGGCTACAAGGACTGGAATTATGGATTAACATGTGGTGGTTTGGTGTTAGAGCCTTGATTGTGGCCTGGTAGAATTGGAATCCAAATTATGGAAATCTGGTGCCTGTTCAGAAAGGAAGCTGACTACCTCAGTCTCTTCCAGAGGGGAGTTCACCTATAACTTGATATTAATAATTACTTTTGCAATCTTTGAAGAGAATGAGGACTATGGAAGCTGTTTAGAGAAATGTGTGTAGAGAACACCTATGTCTTTGCAACTGTTGAATCCTATCAAACTCCAGGAAATTCTTTAGTGCAATTAAAGTTTCAGTGTTAATATAGCTTTTTTCGCTTTGGTGGTGGAAAAGCTTTAAAGTTTAAAGCATATGAAGATAAATTGGTATTAGCTAACTTGTTTAGACCTGAGCTTCTGCCGGTCAATGGTTGTTTTGGAGGGGGATTCAGGCATCAAATCATTGGTTATGATTTTTATTTCTAAACGCGCTTTAGAAATTCACATGATGAAAATACATGTCTACAGCTGACAGTAATCACAAGATATACAATTATTGGATTTCTGTCATGCTGCTTTGATATGAGTGTTAAAATATCCCTAATGTCATACCAGAATCAAATTTTAAATATATATGTGTAGAATGTGAGAGTATTTGAAACATAACCTACTAAATAACTTTAACATTAAATCGTGTTTTTACTTGGAGATTTCAAAGCATTTAGCATGCACCTTCAATTTTAAAACTAGAAATATTTAAAGACTGAAAATAGGTAATACAGATAGATTTAGAATGTGAGGTTTATCTGGGACATTGTAGGAAAATCCGAGTGAGAAGGACTGCACTCTAAGTTCTCCAGGTTTATTTTTCTGAATTGATTTCATCATATGTTTCAGTCATCTCCAGTCCTGCCATGTTGAGACTGGGGCTACCCAGAGTGGTGGCTCTTCAACTAGAGGTGTACATTTGCTGTTACTGTTGTATGGACACTGACCAGCTTGACATGTGAATCTGTCATTTGCTTAACAATTTGCCAGACAAAAATCTTCCCAGATTGCTTTTTCCTTTTGCCACGTCTCCTGAGAGCTGCAGGGGTTACTTCAAACCAGAGCCAAGATTGGACTCACGATTGCATCTTTAAATTATGTCTCGTCATACGTGAGCTGAGCGAAACTTGAACTCCTAGTACTTCAGAATGTTCATAGGATTTATGTTTTAGTGAAAGATCTAAACATTTGTGAACGTTCATCTACTTTTTCTAATGTTTACTGCCTAGCTTTGAGCTGAATTAGTGATTTATTCAACTACAAATTATTATCCAAATTTTTCTTGCTTCTTACATGAAACAGCAGTAGTAAGCAAGCTTTTAAATGGTGAGATCTTGCATACCTGGGGAAAAAAAAAAATCTCTGAAACTGAGAAATATTCAGGTCTCAACAACTCAGCTGCGATCCCAGGATATGTGCTCCAAATTATTAGTGTAATAGTAGAAGGATTTGAGACATCTCGGTCTTATTTTTCAAGTGATAGAATCATAGAGTTGTAGGAGTTGGAAGGGACCTCTAGAGATCGAGTCCAGCCCCCCAGTAGTACTCTCAATTCTGTTTTTCTTCATTCTAAGTTCAAACTGGGATGCAGAGAGGTATTAAAAAAGTGAGGGGTGGAAATAAGTGACAGAATAATTTTGCATTGGTTACTGCACTGGAATATGATTACGTTTTATTAGTGCATTGGTTGAAGCAAGCTTCCTTCTCCTTGTTAGTAGATGATTCTTCTTGATACGCTTTATGAGTTTATTGTAGTGTAATTGAGAAACCTATCAATTATTTTTTCTCTTGGTAGAATATGCTTAATTATAGTTATCAAAATAGGTGATGTTTCTGTGTGTTCAGGTAGTTATGTTTGTTTTAACTCTTGTGTACTTAGTTTTGCAGGTACTAATGCAGAGGGGAGGAAAAAAGGGATACCTTACTTCTTCCCTCTGTTAATAATCTTTCTGTCTCAATAATAAAAAGTGAATCATCGATAGCTTGCAGTTTCTCAGCTATAAGATGTTGAAGAAGTCAGTGTATTGCCTCCAGGGAGTAGATGAAAGGGAAAACGAGTGTGTTTCTGTTTATTTTCTTGGCTCATTGCTTTATGGATATGTGGGACCTAAAAAATAAATGGTGGTCAGAAATGAACAAACACGTTTATTAGGGTAGTTAGAAAAAAAAGCTGTTTTTCTGTTTGCCAGGGTCCTTCTGAGTAGCGTGTTTGGCAGCTACCAAATGACATGGCCTGCACAGAGCTGATTTTGACGAAGCCTCTGGGATGTGTTAAAAAGTAAACCAGAGCAAATCACGTACTGGAAAGCATAACTCAATCAAGGAAAAATGTATGATTAAGGGCGACATGGGCAAGGAAAGCTTTGTCAGAGCTCAGGGTAAATATTTGTATCAGTGTGAAGTGAAAGCTTCACATTGCTGATGTCAAGCAGCTGGAATTTTCATTGTTTATAAACTTTTGTTGTTACAGTTGGATTTTGGCAGAAAAGGTAGCAAAGAGAGAACAGTTTCCCAGCAAGAAAGTCTGAATTTTGATAAGGCAGTTTGCATGGATAGAAATATTGCATCTTTACATTCCAGTGTCTCACAGAAATAGCATTGCGTGTGACCACCAGTTGCTCTGACTCGCGGTTGACTTGCCCTCTTGAGTTGTCCAAGCACGCTGTGTGTGCAAAGCTGAGGGATGCTGCAGATGACCACTAGCCTCTCGAGGAGGAAACTAGTAACCATCAGCTCACGAGACTTAAATAGCTGCTTTAACAACCACAGCTCTGCCTTATTCAGAGTCCAGAGTTCATTTGTCTTCAGAGAGCGCTGCCAACATGAGTCGAATATTTTAAAGAAGAAAATATATGACCTATTTGGGGATTGAACCCAGTTCTTTGGATTCTGACCAGAAGCCTTAAGATGATAAACTAACATGCTACCTTCCCCCATCCCATAACCCCAGTGTACTTAGGCTACAGCTACAGGCATGTGCTGTACTGTGAGAAGTACTTTATTCTGCATGTTGTTTTATTAGAGTATTCCAAGGATTTAGAGTCTAGTAGTTAATCTGCAGTGATTTCTTTCTTGGGGTAAAATTTTGGACTCTAGTCCTGGGTAGTGTGAGTTTGAGTTGATTTTGGTGGTAGCTCCCATACTGGGTATATGCTGGTGAATAACAGCTCAGGTGCTGTGGATGGAAGTTAACATTGGTGGATCTTACAGTGACATTTGTCATCTGGGACACGATCTCAACTGCCACTTCAGGTCTTGTCTCTAACCCTGAAGGGGAAAGTAAGGTATTGCAAAAGCAACCTGCAAGAGAAAAAGCATTGCAAGAAGAAGAGTTAAAGCTCTGAGACGGTAATTAAATTCCCAAGAAAGGAAATATTGCAGTCTGAAAAATGGTGGGCTCTGTTGAAGAGCTGGCTGGGGGTGTGACTGGAAAGTGCATGCTCCTCTGCTGCATGTATGTGAAGATACTTCAGTTTAAAGAGCTCAGTATTTTAGTCAAAGCAACCAGGGGCTATCCCTGCCAATGAAAAACGGTGCTCGGCAAGAACCTAACAACATTACCCAGCTGCACTAAGAATAGAAATCAAGCCCCTGCTGGTATAATTAAGAAATCTTCACTTCCAGTCCCTGGGCTTTAGAGACCTGGATCACTCACTAATTCCAATTTAGAGAGCTTTTTTGATAAGAGCTTTTGTAAACTAGGAAATAAGCTGAGAGTGAAAACTTTTCATTGCAAGTATTTTAGTTACGCAGTCAGGCTGTTCAGTGTTATTTAATGTTTGGTCTGTCCTGGAGGGAAATCAGATATATCAGCACTGAATTGAAGAAATACAGTACTCATCTTCCTAAGGGTTTTGTGTGAGGGGAAAAAAGGTGGCACTCATCCACAGTCTGCTGTCTTACGTTTAGGGAAAAGAGCAATTTCATTCATAAAAGTGTTGCTTGGCTTGGCAGTAACCCCCTGAGCCTCCTGACTGCTTGGAGCTGTGGATAACATAGGGGCAGAAACTCAACCTGGGCACAGATGGATGTTTGGGTCAAATTAATACCTTCCTTTCTGCAGTGAGAACTCTGTAGTTGATTTCGATCTCATTTGTGTTTAGCTGGGAGCTGGCTAAGGGAGCTGCTTTGGCTGACAGTGATGGGAGAGTTCAATGTCTCACCTGTATCTCTCCAAATAGGTTAGATAGACTGGTGATATCTATATATTGTTTCCCTCTCTACATGGAAAGATTTATGTCAGCTGTAGGAACGCTGAGAAGCTTGACTGAACATCCACCTTTTCAACACAGGTGGATATTGGCTTACCGTCATTGTAGCTTCCCTTGACTCATCTCATGTTCTTGTTTAATGTTTTTTTAACATTACTCCTTCTCACTAGGCTCTCTTCTGCAGTTTCTTTGAAACAGCATGCGAATTTGGTACAACTTCTCTGTGATTCAAACCTTGTAACCCACGCGTTCCAGGAGGTTTAAAGACACTGGTGAGATCACCCGCCCACTCATTACTTATTATTTTACGCATGGTAGTGAAACAGGTCAAGCATCTACCTTGTAAAAGTGTACATCAGTAACTATTTAACTACTCTGAAGATGGAGCAGCATATTCTGTTTCTAATGCTGCCACTGATGTTGGGTTACTTCATCTTTTCTACTTCCTTTCTCACCTGGCACACGAAAATGATACCTGTGATCATTTGCAGGCTTTAGATTTTTGTGTTGGACCAAGTGAGATGATGATGCTTGTCAAAAGAACTTGAGATGGAGAAATGTTATGGATTTTCTTCCATTTTCCACACGGCAGACACTGACAGCACTCCAACTAATTATAGAAGGTTTTTAAGTCAACAGTCTCTTACCTTACTGTTAGTGAGGTCTTCCCCTTGTGTTTTGCTGTTTTCTTTTTGCTTACCTCTGCTTTTTCCAGTCATGGACTGAACCTTAGTCACCCCCCTGTTGTTTGTACCATTTTTCTGCTTATTTATTTTTGAAAACAACAACCAAAGTAGTAGAAGATAGATGATGGTCTGAATTTTTCTGCTCTACAGGGATTTCTCAGTGGTACTCCAGCTGATGCAAGGTTGTCCTTGTTGTCTGGGGTGAGGTGTTGCTTGTGAATGTCCCTGGGGTGATCTGGGCTCCCCTCCTTTCTTCCTTCTGGGAGTTGGCGTTTGTTCTGTCATTGTCTTTCCAAACAATATTGTGATAGGAATATATATATAGGAAGTCCCTTTAATGGAAGAGAACTACTTCTCAACAAACCTGCTGTTGCCACTGTCAAAAGACTGAGTATCAAACAGAGAACACAGCCTTAATCTAGCACGGGGTCTTCTAGGAGTCTGAGTTAGACGTGTATTGCATGCTGTGTTCAGTGGTTATCTTTCTTCCTTCTTGATTTCAACCCTTGCTTTAGAGGCATGCAGCGTACTTGCAGAGCTCCTTCTGTAAGTACTTCGACCAGGTGGCAGAAGATGAACAACGGTGGTAACTGGAAGATCTCTAATCCCTTTGGGATTTTTGGGGCACTGATGCCTGTCGGTAGATGTGACATTTGTACTGTCAAATTTCCCATCGTGGTACTTGTGGGGAGAGGCCTCCCCACTCTGTGAGTAAGAAACCTGAGCAAATGACTTCCTGCAGCCCAGTGTTTCCTCTCACCAACTTTCTTGGGGAGAATAAGTGTGCTCTGCAGAAGAGCTGCACCCAGGCAGATAACCAGGGAGCTGGGCTCTGTAGGACCTAGTGAGGCTGTGAGGATGGTCCAGGCTTCAGATCCCACTGCAGTTTCCTTGGGCACACAGTCCTCCTTCCGTGTGACCTGCTGCTCTGCCTCAAATGCGTGAGGTGCATTCTGCAGATACATCGTTATATGCCACCAATAACAAAGCTTGCATTAGTTGTATGGGATTTTGAGTCAGTGGAATATTGGGAGAACTGATGCTTTCGTAGCCTGGCTTCTGCTGTTGCAAGTTACATTCCCAATCATATTTGAAGCCTTTTTTCTTTTTCCTTCAGAAGAGTGAAAAATACAACTTAGGCAAACTTTTTTTTCTCTCATGGAATGATGAAACTACTGAACTGCAATCAAACAGCAATAAAAACAGCAAGTGCTGTCAGATGATACGAAGCCGGTGCAAACGAAAGCCAGAGAGAGGCAGAATCCTCAAACTAATTCCAGGGGAAGAGCAAGCTGCTCGCTTTCAAAGTACAGAGAGCCAACTAACATGAAACAGACTCGGGCAGTGCAGTCGCTTTACCCGCTTTCTCGTTTACCCAAAACGTGAGTGTGTGTGTGTCTCGAATTTGCAGTAAGGATAGGAATAAAGCCGAAGCCAAGCGGTGGAGCTGTGCAGAACCAGCTCTGCGGAGGGGACTGTAGGTGGAGCTCGGCTCTGCGATTCCTCGCTGCTGCTCCACAATGCAGCGATTGTTTCCCGTCTCTGCTCATCAATTCCTCCTTCCCTCTCTGTGCTTTCTGGTCGCATGTTCTGTTTATTTTAATGTATACCTTTGTGAAAAGCCTGTCTCTGAGTGGTTAGATATCCCGTTGATATGTGGCCTTTTGGGATGGGGGGGGGGGGGGGGGCTTGGGGGAAGGAGGGCAGCCTATTCCACTGACATCCGGGGGCTTTGTAGAGCCAAAAA
>VXAB01006694.1:486195-533967 GCA_013399175.1 Odontophorus gujanensis | reverse complement strand
CCTGGTGTTGTGGGTGTGTGATGTTCCCTTGTATTGTCGCGTTTTGGGTGGGGGGGGGGGGGAGGAGCTTGGGGGAAGGAGTGCAGCCTATTCTCATGACATCCGTGGGCTTTGTAGAGCCAAAAAAACCTTCTCGGGAACACCTAATCCTTGGGCTCGCTCCAAGGACCACAATCTCTCTGCGCAACTGACATGGGCCGCTTGGGACACTTGAGGGCTTTAGGTGTGTCTCTCTGAAGTCAGCCACAGCCAAGCATGAGGCAAATGTGCCCGGACCAAAGAAAATAAATTATGTGGGCTCCAATTTTCAGCAGTTATGAAGTATTAAATTACACATCTGAAGAATTCACCCTGGGATTAACCCTTTGGAGCCCACGCAGTGCTGTGGTGACTCCTCCTGGTGCGTGTCTTGCTGGCACATGGGTCATCAATGGTGGGGCTGGAGTGCTAATTGAAATATGTCATAATAACTGCTAACACTAAAAAGGGAGAGAGGGAGCAAGGGGAAGGAGACCTGGTACCCGTGCAAAAGGAGGTGTGAGGAGCAGCTTTGGTGCTTTCTGGGTTGTGTTCTGGGAGGACTCAGTGTGCCCTTGCAGTTTTAGGAAAAAAAAAAGACAAAACCATTTTTATAGACTATTTTGGAACCACAAACACAACTTGCAGCACATCATTAGCATATGCTTTAGCACAATTAGCCCACCCTGTGGCTGCCTCTTCAGTCAGGTTTGGAGAAGTGGTTGCAAACCAACGCAGTGTTGCCGAACTTCTTGTGAAAAATCTACTGAGAAGGCATTAGCTCTTAGTAAGAGATACAAAAAGTACATCCTGCCCTGCCTCCCTCAAGTATTTCTGATTCCCCACAACCATCTGTAGCATCAAAAATCTGGTACATTATGTTGCTGCAACTTAGCGTAAATCCCACTCTGGAAAAACAAACCACTGATTTTTATCTGTGGATTTTTAAAGGTATTTTCTTGAGCAAATAATTGGCTTTTGGAAACGTTCATAATAAACAAATAGACAGTTATTCAGAGGGAGGCTTTGGGCATTTTCACATACTCCCTTCTTATTGCAGTAATTAAAATTTGGAGTCTTCCTGCAAGCCAACCCCAAACTGAAAATTGTATTTGGCCTAGAAACTGCTCTTTCAGTGAGTTCATTGAACCTGGTGCTCTTGTGCTATCACCTGGCATATATGGTTTTCCCATAGATTAAAAAAGATGGTTAAGGATGACCACTTGAAATTGATGTAAAAAAGCCAATGCGTTTTGTGAGCTTGAGGGACAGACCTGGGAGATGCAAGCTTCGGGATTTAAATGTTGTTTGTGGTAAGACACCCTGTTGTTCTCTGCCCTGCTTTGCCAGGGTCATAGGTGGCTGTCATGGTAGCTCTGCTGGGGAAAAGGGGTGGATGGTGGGGCATGTGGAGGTACTGTGGTGGTACGTCCCATCTGGAGCTGAGAAGGGAGTGAACGAAGAGCAAGCAAAACTTGAAGGCTGGCTCTGAGGTTTCAGAAATCACTTTGGCTCCATCTTCGGTGTCCCCAGACTATATCAGGCCTACAGCACTGTGTGTGTCATAAATACTAGCTATATTTTGTAGATGACAAGGTGGCATGGTTTATATTAGAGATGAGTATCTCTCTGGCTTGAGAACGTCTTTCCAAAGTTCTGTATTTCCCCTTTCCCTACCCTGCTGAGTTAGTAGATCTCAAGTACGAGCTGGTTTTCCATCTCTGTATTTTTAGGAAAGCTTTCACAAAAGTGTAGGCTTGGTGTTTGAGGGGGAGGCAGTTGCAAGTTATCAGTAAGAGATACCAGGAAAAGTCGAAGGAGGTATAAACAGGATATTTTTGTATATTTTGTAGATGACCTTGCAAGTGAAGATTTCTTCTCTAGTACTATCTCTAGGTCTTTTAAGTCTGCTGTGTTAGTAGAGAGGGAGAACAAATCAGAAAATGTGTGTGGAGGGAGGTTGTCCCTTTAGCCACTGGACCAACCTCCAGCTGCTGGTGCTGCAGGGTGATGGAAATGTGGGGTCACACAGTGCTGTGCAGGTGGGCAGAAGCTTGTGAAGGAAACATCCCTGCTGCCCCTAGATAACATCACTGTCTTTCCTTAAACCAGCAGCAATTCTAGGCTTTAAGTTAAGATTTCTTGTCTGGAACACAATGCTGAAGTTGTGTGAATTCACCTCTCTCTTCACTCCTCCCTCTGGCCCTCAAGAGCATGAGCAAAACCTGTTCTTAGGCTTAACTCTGAATGTGTTTCCTTCTGTGGGTTTAAGTCTGGCCCTTAATGTTCCTTATGTCATTTTTGTGGTCAGTTTTTTTTCTCCTCTCACATTTGTATAGTTCAGAGATCTGTGATGGTGTACGCACTGAAGTCAGGTCTCTGTTTATACCCATAAGCCCCCTCAAATTGGAATTCATCCTTGAAGACCCAGAAACTGCAGGAATTTTGCCTTGTTATACTTTATTGCAAGGATATAAATTGTTTCTAGTAACCTTACCTTTCTATGCAGTGGTGTTGCAGTCAGTGTTTTTGTTGTTTTTTTTCCAGGTAGCAGTAGGGTGAGGAGGTTTTTTGTTTGTTTCTTTTTCTCACCCAACTCTTCATTGATATGTGACATCTTGCTGACACCAAAAAAGAGACAGTAGCTGCTTTTAGGATCAAACCTAAAGCATTTCTGGCATGTCTGAAAATCAGGAGTCTTGCCTGCTTAAGAGAAAAGAGGATTTGGAAAGTGTGGAATAGAGCTATTCGCAAGGGCTTTAGTGTGGATTAGAGCACCAAAGCGTTTTGGCACGTTTGGGTCTGGGCCAGTGCATCCCTGAGATGAGGCCAGATGAAAAACCTGGATCTAGCTTTTCTTCCCAACATCCCCAGATTGATGGTTGGGTCACTGGTTTGCTTCCAGCTCTAGGGGAAGCTGGTTTTCTTGTGTTCTCGTTGTGAATACCTTAAGCGTATGAATTTTCTAGCATCCATATTTAAGACACTCAATTGATTTTTCTGAAGCTTTCCTGTGCTCTGCTTTTGAACCCAGTCAAGCTCTCTTGTAGAATTTAGAGTCAAGTGGAAAGTGAGAAAGCTGGATTGTAATCAGAGAAACCCCATGAACGTATGAACTGGGAGGTAAGGGGTAAGGTGCCTCCTGTGACTTATTAGATCCAAAACAGCATATTCACTCTCCTGTTCTAGGGAAACCAGATCCAAGTGGTTTCTTTGCTCTGTTCCCTTTGTAAAGTAGCTACGAGGAAAACTGCAGACAAGTCTCAGCCAGAAAATCCATCTGGTATGAGAAGAAGGGGCCAAAGTACAGCTCTTTGAACACTCAAGTCTGCCTTCTGTCTTGACTAAACTGTCTCCTACCCTGTCTGTTGATGCGGTCTCCCGTTCACTGGTGCTCTTCGCATCAACTTTACTATAGCACCTTCGCTATCCACACGCAAAGTAAACCTGTGTTCAAATTTTGAAGGATTTAGCATAGCACTTAGTGACCTCGCATCCTGCTCACTTTCCTCCCCACGCTTCTCCTGTAGCAGCCCTGTGTCTGTACCGTGGCAGGGCAGTGATGGGCCGTCAGGGCTCAAGTCTGGGGAGCGGAGGTGGCTCTGACACACCTGTTCTTACAGATGATGCTTAAGTTCTCGGGTGGTTCCAAGTTCTTTCCCCAAAATATTTGATATTCACTTTAGTTAACAACTTTCAACCAACTTCAGAAGAGTTTTCAGTTGAAACAGGAGGAGAACACCCGATATGACAAGTTAAAATGGAAAGATAATATTGAAACTGTAAGGATAAAGCATGTATTTATTTGTAGAGTATAATTGTCTATTCATGTGAACTTAAAGACAAGTTCACAAAATATAACACTTGCAAAAACAAACAAAAAAACAACCCAAAACCTGTATATATATATTTTTTTTCTTTCCTAGCAGGACAGAGTATGGTAACAACAACCACCTCTATGTAGTTACAAGAAACTGCTCTCAGGGCAGTTTCAGGGCAGCAAGAAAAAGTGTCCTCAAAGGTAGGATCAGGCACAGCTGCAACAATATATCCCTGAGGGCATCTAATGTGCATGGAGTAGAAGTTAATGGATGTGCCTAGAGATGGTTTAAATCTCTCCTTTAGCTTTTCCCAGTGACCCAGCTGAGGAAGAGACTAATTTTTATGTGGCCAAAAATGCATCCACAAGTTGCAGTGGGGATCTCACCTCTGTGCCTGTATTTTTGGCCATGTTAGTTCTTCTGCTTCACAATGCAAGACCTCTTATAGTTATTACCCAGCAGTTGGTGATGCCTATTCTACAACCATCCTTCCTCTTTGTGCTGTGTGCCAGGTGGAGATAGGCATGCTGAGGATGCCATGCACTGGGGACCTCGCACCAACCCTTGCAGGGAGGTGGACAATGGGAGGAGAGGAGGAACTGGAGCTTGGAAGCATTCTCCAAGCATGCTCCTTGGAAGATGAACTCTTGCATTGACCACGAGTGTCCTGCCCAGGCCACAAGGCCCCTCTGCATCTTCTTGTGAGCCGCTGCCATTGCTGCAGTGACACTTGTGAGTTGCAAACCATGCTGGGTTTAAAAGTAAAACTTGTACTGTATCAGGTTTTTAAGAACAGAGCTCATTTAAAAAAGACAGTTTCTCTAAGGTTTCTTTAACCCCATTAACACAGCTGTTGAGAACATAACCACCAGACTGTGTTTATTTTTTTGTGGGAATTCTTGGCAATCACTCAAGAGATGCTGTTTCCCCCCACTTATTTGCTTCTCCCTCCACTAGAGGCAGAAACTCAACTTTTTCTCTGTTGATCTGAGTAGGAAAGCTGCCATCAGGGCTTTCTGTTCAAGTTGGCCATGGGGTAGCGAAAACAACTGCTTGTTTCCTATTAGCAGAGGGCTGAATCTGGTGTTTTGGATCACTCGATATGGTTTTCTTCGTGAGAGAAGAGACAGATTTGGGTTTTAGGCTCTGAGCATTGGGATGCATCTGGTCTTTGATTCCAGCACATTCAGTTGCTGTCTGTGCCTGCCTCTCTGTTTAAACTGTGTTGCAAGATATTCATGCAAACAGCAATGCAACTTTTATTCTTCTTTTACCTGGAACTTCACATGAGAATTAGGTGTCTCTTTTTGCTGAACTTCGGAAGGGGCCATGCATATACGTATCAATGAACTCAAAACCATGTAAAACCCATTTATCTGTCTCTTGGTAGAAAAGCATGAGTATTAAAAGTGAACTTAATCAGTAAGAATCTTTCTTGCAATTTTTCCATGTGTAGAAATAAAATTTAAATCTCTTAATGCTCTCCTTTCCTTATCTTTCTGCAGTTTTGACTCTATTCAACATGCTATCCAGAATCAGAAGCAAATATATTTCAGTTTTCCTATATGTATGGTGTATTGGGTGGACAGTAACACTCCCTTGTAAATGTGGTAATTCTTCTATCACTATTTCCTGTGTGTTTTTACAGCATGAAGTACTTCTGGACTTCTATGTACAATATTGCATCACTAAGAGGAAAGAACAAACCCTCAAAGCAGATGCTTGAAAAATAAAATGCATAGTGACGCTTTTTCATCCACCTAAGGACAATTAGTGAGAGTACAATTAATTTTGATCGAATGTAACATTTTTCTGACATTAAAGAAGGCAAAACAAACCCGCTATTGTAAGATGCTGTGTTAAGTTATTCAGGTTAATTTTTTTAGAATACTTATGGTTGAGAAATTGCATGCGAGGTTAGTGCTTCAGTTCATTTTTATTCCCATTATTTTATATATTCTTAAGCAGAGAAACTAGTATTCTAGCTATTAAATATCCTTTGCTCAGGGAAGGAATGGCAGCCTGAGAAAGATGGATTCAGCACAAAGATACTGTTTCCCCACTTCTAATCAGGTGCTGGGAATGGGATTTCCCACATGCTCTGCTGCCTTCATTAGTTAAGTATGGATTTAGGACTGCTGTGAAAGGTTAGGCTAAATTGTCTATTGCAGTTCAGCAGCTTGAACAACCTTAGGAAATGAAAGTCTTTTAACCTTAGTACGGCAGTGATATGACTTAATGGTGCTGTTATCACCTTATAATAACACAACTGCATGTGAAGTAAGTTGTCCATAGACTGTTGTCTCCTGTGGAGATGATGGCTTGCAGTAACACAGCCCAATGGGCAATCTTGAGAGAAACTGCCTGAGATCTTAAAAAGGACCAGTCAATTAATTTGTTCCAGCCCTGCAGGTCAGGAGAGAGATAAAATCGCTGCTGTTTACAGCTGATCATCTTGTATTAATATAATTATTTTAAGCATTCAGCTCTGTTTTCCATGCGATGTACTGGGGCTGGGAATGTCAGTGTCTGCGGCTGCGTGGAACTTTGCACTTGCTGCTCATAAAAATAAGGCACCTTGCCCTTGCAGTCTTAAGTTATTGGATCTTGCGTGGACATCAGTTTCCATTCTGTTCTGTTTCCCTTCTGGTGTTTTTGTCCATGTTACCACTTACCTGCTTGCTGTTTGGCATGCAGTTACTGGTGGCATTGTGATGGTGCTGTTTTTATGTCCACACAGCTCTAGAGTTCCCTTACCATATGGTCATCCTGATGTTGCCATTTGCCTCAATCATCCTTTTTGTAGCTGCGTGAACATCTTAATTGATCTCATGAGCTATGTTAAAGATTTATAACAGACGTCAGTGTCATTCATTTCACAAGCACGTAACTACGCATTTCCATCTGATTGGGGTGTCCATACCTCTTGCACATAAAAACGTACACAAAGTATGTTCTTCTGTCCCTGTGGGAAGATAATGGTCATCTTGAAGGATATTAGAAACCTTGCTTGACTCTAATCCTAGACAAAAGGATAAGATGCGAACTCTTGGGCTGTTGCTTCACTCTCTTAAAATAATACTTAGTAATTAGGAAGTCTTCACTTCCTCCCTTATAGTGGAGATAGTAGAACTTTTTCTGAGTGAGATTCAAAACCATGTGTTGATAATATTGTTAAGCTGAAATGCATATATGAGAATGGCGATGGTGCCAGGAACTGCTTTTGGCCAGGCCTGCGTTTCTTGGTATATGCAGTAGAGGCATGTGCAATTAATGATGTTGGCAAAAGGAGCACTGTAGAAAAAGCACAAAATAAGAGGTTTGTTGGTTTCTGCAAAGTACTGTGCCCATCTTCTCATGCAGAAAATGAGTAAATCATTACTTCAAATATGATTGGAGCATAACGTAGCACTTTGTGATGGGGTTTGTCAGAGAGCGTTCAGAAGAAGCTGCATGTTTGAAGATATAAATTTGATCACAGAGAAAAGAAAATGTTTAAGGGTAGATAGGAAAATGATAGAAAGCATCCTTTGTGCCATTAGAAGGATGTTTTGAGATCCAAATTTATCTTACCAAGAATTTGCTCACCATTAACCTGTCAATATATCAAACTGGTGCTGTTCTTGGAAATCATCTTTGGATGGAGATTATTCTAACTGGCTGCAGCCTGAGTCACCTCCTTTTTCCTGTGTGATTGTGGTCTTGAGCTTAAAAAAAAATCTCTTAACTACTTTTGGCTTAAGTTTTGATTTTTGAGATGCAGAAATCCTCTTGAAACTGTAGAAATATTTGATTTGGGCAGTCCATTTACCTAGCCACTCATCTGTGTTTGATTCCTTTGTTCTCGTGATGTCAGCATACTTAAATGCATGCCCTGTATCCATGGGAGTACTTGCTCTTTCCCCATGTTCTCTATGTCACCCATCTCCAGCAGTATCCAGCTGTAGGTTGTTTCTAATCTGAAGTTTCTGTGACTGAATCACTTTTGCTTTCAAGCTCCTTTAAGAAATCAGGGTCTCTTTAGTGGGAAGATGAAGGTACCAAACACATTTGGGTCACGTTTGGACTCTGGATGAGTCTTTTGGAAACCCTGTGCTTCAACAGCTATTTTAAAATAGAATGAAAATCTATATATTGAAGGAAACATAAGCTTGGTTCTCAGTTCAGCAATTTCTAGTTAGGCTATTCAGATGTGTTAGGGAAAACTATATGAAGCTGTGAGGTTTTTTTCCTAAAACGTGGACATTCCCGTAGGGTGGCAAGGTGGAAAAGAATTGGTTATTTTCCTTTTTCTAGGGAGTACAGATTAATTTGTACAGCATTTCTGAGATGCATGCAGCTATTTTTCTTCAGTCCCACATACTTCAGTTTTTAAAAGTTCTCAGAGTTAAATAACAAGAGTGACAGTATTGGATTTGAGCCCAATAAAAGCAGATCTTTCTTGACTGTAGGAAAGCCAAGGTATCCCTGGTTCTTTAGTCTTGCACCTCCTCGTCTCCCCTAGATCTTCATCCACTCTCCAAACAACTTTATGCAGCATGTGGCCAGTCCTCTGGGGAAGGAAACAACCCAGATAATATAACCTGCTATATAGGAAAGATCTCATCCAACCAAGGCAAAGTGTTCCATAGGTGACCACACAGCTGTTTGTGTATTGTTTGGAAGACAGGGAAGGAAAAATCTTCCCAGTTTGTGGCAAATAAATGAAATAAACTTAATAGTAATAATTGAGACTATTAATGAAATTGCAGGAGCAAACATGCAATTAAATTTTGTGTTCACTTTGGCAAACAGAGTGATTGTGTGTTATCCACTTTTGTAACCTTCCCCTCATGGAAGCTGCATGTAGGACTGGCAGCTGAGCACTGGTTCTTGGAACCAGAGTGAACCTCTGCACCAGGCCTGCGTTTGTAGATAACACTGCAACAGCTGGTTTGGATTTTAAAAATTCTGTTTTTATTAGAACACTGACTCTTGTTTATCGTTATTGATTTTATTGGGTTATTATTGACTGACTACACCCCATGGGCCAATTAGTGAAGTGCTAGTAAAGCATTAAAGGAAGACTTTGGCTTTTCAGTGCTTTGGTACTTACAACATTTGTTTCTATCAGTGATTTTTAGCCAGCTGCCTAACTAGAGGAGTGGGTCATTTCACCCGCCAGATATTGCGAAGGGAACAAGAAAGGAAAGAAATTGGTGCTGTTCAACACACAAAAGAATAGAAATTTGTAAGATGGACAATGTAACATAGAGGTTTACTGCACTACCTCACTCAGAAAGTAAGTAAATGACTTCACAGTAAGATATTTGGTTTTTACCTCTACTGAGAACCCTGAGGGCAGTAAGGATGGTATGATCAGGATGTAAGTAAAGCTGAAAGTCATCTAGTTGTCTGGATTGTATGCAGAAGAAAGGCTCACATAATAACTGCAAATCAAAAATAAGCTCTTTTTAAAAATTTTTTTGGAAAGATTTCAGTGCAAGTTGAGTTCACAAAGGAATCTGTTTTCTACTTTCAGCCAATCTAACATGTGAATGTGTCATTAAATGCAGGAAGTATACTCATAACTTTGTTCAGATACGCACACCATTTTATTTTAAAAGCAATCTAATTTTGTCTTTGAATTTCATGATGGGTGCAGCAGATAGCAGCCAGGCATCAACAGTTAGTATTTAATTTGCTGGTACAATCAAACAGCTAGATGCTCTTACAATTGACTGTGCCCACAATTTTGTGCTTGACTGCAGGTGCAAAATCGCGGATGCAAAATCAGAGCACAACTTGATGATGGTTTAAAAATTTGGTCCATTACCGTTTGAAAGCCTTTAACTTCTGTCTGTCAGGAGAATAATATAGTTGGTTTTGTTTTTTTTCTTTTGCAAAACTGGAGTTGTTCACCAAATTCGCTCTCAAGAATAGATGATCCTCTTGCAAACAAATGCTATATTTATGCTTCAAGACTGAATGACAAGTAGAAGGTTGTATTACTTCAAATAAAATATTTCTGTAGCATTAAACAGCTGTCTAGCCCCCTTAAAATCTACCTCATTGTCATTTGTCATGTGTAAAACTGATTTTTTTATTTTTTTAGTGTGGTATGCACACTTTATATAGGTCCTGTAGCAGCAATGTGCATAATACAAGACTTCTTAAAAACCGCCACTCTTCAAAGTTCTAATCTGCATAATATTCCTATCTTTATTTTTTTTCTGATAAAATAACATGTACTAACAAATCTTTTGAAGATATTATTAGGTGTTATGTAAACCTGTACCTTGTTCAGTAGCAGTAATATTTCATAAAGATAACTGCTTTGTATGCAGTAGTGAACCCTTAGACTTCAGACAAAGTCAAACTTGCTCGAGTTTGGCCAAATTCAGCAAAACCATACTTCCATGCTGGCCAAGCAACACAGCACTGACTGCTTCCTTACAACAGTAATAACAATGATAAGCACTTCTATTGTGTATTGGAAGAACGACAAATAATCTCTCACCTCAGATCAAGAAGTTAGTGTAATTTAGGTTTAAAGCAGCTAACTGGTTATTTCTGGAGGGTGGCCTACTTCAGTAAAGAAAGTACTCAGAAAACATTTTGCTTTTTTTAAACTAAGATTAGTACTGTATTTTTTCATAACTGTTAAAAAAACCAAACACTGTATGCTTTTCCTATTTTTTTAAACTCCATTACTGAAGTATGCTGGGTGCATACAGCAAGAAGCCAATTCTCTGATCTAACTGTTCATTCAAATGCAATTAATAACCTCTCCTTTATGCCTAGGGACACTATATGCTGGCACTGATGGAAGATAGACCAGAGATAGTTGGCACACTTAATGCCTTGATATTGTGCTAAATATTACAATACACATGGGGTGATGTGTGACAACATTTGATTAGAGTTCTTTTAAAAGATAAGAAATAATTGGGGAGCAAAGATCAAGTTCGTACGTTTTGATTGTGCCTTATTTCATTCTTTTTTTTTTTCCCCATCATCTTTGATAATTTTTTTCAAAATTTAAGGTTCTGTTATTGTAAAAGGGGCAGTAGGATACCTCGTAGTCATACACTCTTCCCATCCAAATGTTCCTAGGAATGGGAAATAGGGCAGAGAAAGTTGAAACCTGTTGCTGTAATGATTCTCAGAAGTACGTTGAAGTATGGAATTATTAAGGTTGGAAGAGAACTCTTAAGATCAAACCCAACCACAACCATTCCCTGTGTGCCCACTGACCCTCAGTGCCACTTCCCCATGGTAATGAAACACCTCTGGAGATAGTGACCCTACTGATTTCCTGGGCAGCCTGTGCCAGTGCGCTCCACTCTTTCTGTACAACTTTTAGGCCGTGGCCAGTGAAACAGTATCGACAAGAGTTCTGTAAGTATGTATTAGGTGGAAGGCATTGCACCTTTCTGTTGTACTTTAATGTAAACCAGAAATCACTATGAATCCCGTAGAGCTCCTTAGGCTTGGCTCTTAAGGAATGCCATTATTTCCTCGACAAGTTCCACATAAAACTGGCCTTCTTTACCTAAAACAAATAGAGCACCAATTCTACTTAACTGCTTTAGGTCCAGGACTTCTTTCAAAATAAATAATGTCACAGCTGCTGCTAACCAAATGCATGAATGAAAATACATTTGAATATTCATGATCTTCCCAAGGTCCTGCTCTCTTCCTATTAATCCCTGCTCTTCGGCAGACTCTCTTTGGAAGTAGCCAGTCTTGGCTCTTGGAAGTCTTATTATTCCTTTCATGTTATCCATAATTATTTTTCCTCTTACCTTCATCAAGATTGATGAAATTTTCAGTGGAGGTTGTACAGTTTTTATTAGGGAAGAGTAACTGCTTTTCAGTTAAATTTCTCTGCAGCTTTTTTGTGTCTTTTTTTACTTTCCTTTTTCTAATGTTTCTCTTATTTCACATGCAATTACTACGTTTTCCTCTGTTTCCTTTTCCTAGTCACTTGCATTCTTCTAGATGTTTTTCCTCCCTTGTTCCTATGTTAATTCCTCTTCCTCACGTTATTTTTCTGCTTGATCCTCTCCATTCCTTGCCAGTTCTAACAGTCCATGATTTCAGATGGAAAATTTGTCACCAGAGCCCCTCCTCCACCAATGTTAATGACCACTCGAGAAAGCCCGCCCTGCCCTCCGTCATCTAATTTCAGGCACTGAGGGGGCAGACAAAACAGATGGTTGGCACGGGGAAGGATGATTCACTGCTTGAAATCACGGTGCAACATTTCTGAAATTGGTGAGAGAGAAGGAGGTCTGACATTTGACAGAGCCATGTAAAAATTGCCCGATCCAGACAAAGTTCAGGCTAATCACTTGACTGTTATTTTCCAGATGTACCAATCGTATGACTGTAATTGTAAAGACAACACCATGTATTGACGATACGCTGTTTCCCAAACATGTTGTAGTTGTCCTTTACAAAAATGTTTCTCTCAGGATGCTCAGGTCAGGCTGATGGAGAGAACTGTGAGTGCTCTGCCATTTGTTTCAACTTTGAGTTACTATGTCTTCGAGCATGTTGGTTCATTCATCTATTTCCTGGCTATAGGAAGCTGTACATTTCCAGGTACACCGTACATTCTAGCTCTTTGGTGCTGATTTCTTCTTGGATTAGGCTGAAGTGACATGCTTTTAAAGAAGAATGAAGATGAGACAGAAGTGGGCATGAAAAACTGCAGGAGATCAGTGTCTGTGTATATATCTGATGAATGTTCTGGATGTTACTATGATTATGGAGATGTGTGTGTAAAGACAATAAGACCCCTCTATAATGGTAACAAATATAAGGCTGGGTAGATTCTGTGGGATGTGGTTGAAGCTGTGGAAGTATGCATGGCATTGACCTCATTGACTTGTAGGTAGGTGCATCTCTCACCTGATTGCTGCTGTCTATTTGGACATACATGCCTTCAGCCATGCTTTGGACTGAGCTGAAGCAACACGATAGCATCATATGAAGCATTTAATCAGTCAAGGGACATGGATCATGAACACCACAGTGGAAACGTATAATAGCTCTGAACTGCATGAACTTGAAAAGTGGCTTAGGAGCTAGAAATCCTAGCTCATCCCTGATGGCAATTAGTGTACCACAGCTTTAAGCATCCAGCTTAATGAGTGAAGTTGCTTATAATTAATCTTGCTAATTTTTATGAATTTTGGGGGTAGCTCTCCAAATGTTCTCAGCCTTCTGCTGTTCCTAGTGCTCTGAGCATGTCTGCAAATCTTGCTATTTATTTAGATATTGAAGTGGTAACTGAAATATTCTTAAATGTCAATGCAGTTTTTGTTTAACACTTGCAAATTAGGCCTTTGTTTTATTGTTCACTTTATCATTCTAAAGATGAGACTGAAGGAGGAGAGCAGACATCGATAATTGAAAAGTGCAAATTAAGTTACTCTGAATTAAGCTCCATGTGAATTCTGTGGATAAAGGTAAACGCTGACTGAAATGATGTAGGTACCTTAAAGAACTGGATAAAAATTTTGATCTGGTCTGTTTTCTTAACTTAAAACCTGCTTCCACTATCTCAAACGGAGTTAGTACCCGGAGAATTCCAAACACGGTGGGTGAAGTTCCCAAGGGGTTCAGATGTTTTGGTTTCTCTGCATCATCTAGGGTGTAATGCATGTTTTTATTATCATTATTTAGAAAGAAACATTGTAGTTAGTATTTCCTAATGAACTTGTTGCTCCTGAGTTGGAATATCTGATTTCTGATACCCTTGTATGATCTTAGTGTGCAAAAGCCTCCTATGGCTGCAACACCTAGTCAGTGTAATCATTGGAGCTGAGAAAGCACTTCAGGTTAATGTAAGACAGATACCTGAATTTGACCATCAGAATTGCTTTCTGCACTGCATAAATACCATTGACTTGCTCTCTTTTGACAACGGTGGGCATGTATGTGTATGAGCAGACAGAAAAATATCAGCCCATCTGCCTGGAGCTGGGTTCCAGCCTGCATGTCTCAACTCTGAGCATCTTTGATAAAATCACATCCCTTTGGCAGCAGTGAGAATTAGCTTTCTTAGGATTAGGAGTACAAAGACACTCTCCAGAATATGGACCAAATACAGCACCTTGGAAGAAATAGCTTCTTTCTGTTTAACTCTTTTTGGCCTGAGAATGTCTTTGGAATTTAGGTAATTGAAGTTGGGGTGTTTTATTAGAACTGCAAGTTCCTCTTTATTTTAGCATAATTGATGGGAGAGACTGAGAAATAATAAAGAAAATATTGACTTTGGTGCATTTAAATCTTATTAATGTTATGACGGTCCAAAGTCACCAAAATAACTCATACTTTATGTATACATATACATGTGTGTCAACTTGTAACTTGTCTTGGGTCATTTCTTAAAAATGTAGGCTCCTGTCTCCTAAAATCAGCCATCTCTCTGCTTATGGAAAAGCTATAGCCATGCAGGTGTTTGCCCTTTCTAGCCAGTCCAAAACTTCAAAGGCTGGATCAGACTACATGAAATGTGGTTTAGTGACTTCATCTCACAATGGATTATGGGAAACCACTCTTCTCTGGTTCTCCTACATATGATAATAAAAGGAATTTTTCTGTTACAGATTCTACCTCTTTGAGTAGCCTCTCTGTAATAGTCCAAAGTTCTCTGCAAAAGGAAATTGAATAACTAGTTTGGATGATATACTGATAAAGTTGAGCTTGACAACATTTACCTGAAGTTGAGTCTCATTTAATTTCTTAGGATTATCAGAAGTACATTAAAAAACATGTATACTTTTCCAAGTTATTGCTTGTTGCCGTATCACTTGGATTGCTAGTGACCAATAGGTCAGTCTGTCATAATAGGTAAATGCTGATGCAGGTTTGTTTGCCATTCAAGTCTTCATGCTTAAAGAAATTATACAGTAAATAACTTAAAAAAAAAAGTGTTTTTTAATAGATTATGGAAAAATATCAAATAGCAGAATAAATTCAGTGTGATTTGGGGAATATTTGCGTGTCAGGAGGAGCTTTAATCTTTAGAAGTGACCTATATGGAGGTCTTGCTAGAAGAACTTATGCAAGGCGTTCATGACTAACGAGGAAAAACAGGGCTTGATAATTCTTTTTATGGATGTTGTATGTACCAGGCGGAGGGGGGAACTGCAGTCCACAGAGGGATGGGTGAAAATTGGAGAATTAGAACACACTGACAGTAAAAACAGCATCCTGAATGGATTCTTTATGGTGATAGAGGAACGTCTTACATTTGTTAGTTTTTTCCTAATTAATCTTGGACAACTCCATGCAGACTAGCTGTGGCTTATTCGTTAGTCATCAAAATATCGTTTTAAGTATTCATTTAAAGTTTAAAATGAGCTTTAACACCGAGTAATGGTTTAGTATAAGTAAACCTATGAAGAAGTAGATATTATTAAATCCTTTTTTTGGTAGGTTTTTCTCTTTTTCTGAAAGATATTGGAGCATTTCTGCTGTATGTAACTTGAGAAGGAAAAAAAAATCATTTGCCAATAAAGGAACATGACCTTTTGTGCTGACTCTGGGGAAAACGTGTGACCCCATGCAGTCACAAAAAACTCACTGTGGAGTTTGTAAGCCTTGAACCACCCAATGGCTTCACACTATGGCTCTGCCAAGACATGTTACCAGACACCAGCACCTTGCCAGAGCATCTGCTAACGGGTGTGGGGCCAACCTGCTGTGTACTACACAGGCAGAAGGGTTCTCCTTTAAATGTTCAGACTGACCTTTAGTTTCTGAGGTTAGGGGTGTACCGTGGTACAGTTGAATCTGCTTTCTCATCTCCTGAACTGTTCTTCAGTCGCATGTAAAACTTAGTCCTGGTTTAGATCTTGGAGATTGTGCTGAGCAGTGAGCTGAAGTGAGCCCACAGGAATCTGACTGGAGAACAGGGCAAAGCAAATAGCACTACAGCAAGACCAGCTCACGCTGCAATGCCTTTGCCTTTTTCTTCCTTTTATCTCTGCTGCTCCCCGAATGGAGAAGCAAAGATGTGCTGCCTGTTGTGGGTCATTGATGCCTGACTACAAACTGCTTCATAAGTAAGCTCAGTCTGGGAAATAATATTCTTTGAAATCACATCTGAATTACACAAAAGTCAAATTAAGGAACTGGGAAAGCATCTGCTCTGTGGAAGGATGTTTGTTTGTTTGTTTGTCCTGTGTTTTGTGATCGCCCTGGTAAACCAGAAGCTCTGGAGCATCTGTCTGGGAGGAGGTCTATTTGGAGAACTGCAATGCAAAAATCTTGAGCCGAGGGAGTATTACAAAGAAATTACATGCCTTTCAAACGAGGGCTACAAATAGGTTTGCAACTTTCTTCTGTCTTTGGTAAATTACCCAAGTGAGGCCAAATCACATTCCTAAAGACAGTCCCCTGGCATCCTTCAATAAACAGATTTTGCCCTGTGTATAAAATGTTGAGCTCAGTGCTTTATGAAGTAAAGGTCATCTGAACATAGATGTTGCAATAAAGGGCTGCCTGTAAGT
Organism: Odontophorus gujanensis; assembly: GCA_013399175.1. Lineage (NCBI taxonomy): Eukaryota > Metazoa > Chordata > Aves > Galliformes > Odontophoridae > Odontophorus > Odontophorus gujanensis. The sequence goes on along the minus strand of VXAB01006694.1, from coordinate 517,619 downwards.
GCTTCCACTGAGCGTGAACAGCAGCAATATTGCCTTCAAAACTCTGTGCTAATTGATTAAACTCCCAACAAACTAATTTTAATGAACCATACTAGGTTAACTTTGTTCTTCCTTTTTACGATTCCAAAGGTTTATTAATGGTACATGTATGGCCCCAGTTATTTATTACTGAAAAAGAATACTAAGGTATTAATTGTGTAAATTATAGAGTCTGATAACGTGTGTGTGTGTATATGTAGCATAGGAATTTTCTGTCAAGATGTACCTGCTTTCAGCTGATAGAAGAACCTTTTTTTATTGCTGCTGGTCCTCAGCATTCACACGTTCACCCTCAAGCTGCTCCTGGATCTGGCATTGCTCTAGGAGCTCGTAGGAAGCAGTCACTGCACATACTGCAGGCACATGCAGACCTTCTGTGCTTCTCATTTAAGGCTGCGTGTAATGTTTCTTGGGGGTTAGGAGCATCCCTGGGTTTTTATGTAGCATATGTGTATATATATGTATAAATGTATATGTACATATAAATATATATTTAAGTAGGATTAAGCTGCCTGGTAATGAGTTATGTACCCCGCTGCTGACTTCCCTCAGACATTTAATGTTTTTTCATATCTTGTTGTAGAGTGAAAGCTGTGTGTGCTTTGGATAGTTCTAACTCGAATTTTTCTCATTTCCATTCTGTAATGGTAGAGTTAAGAGAACTTTTATGTGCTGGTGGATTTCAGCTATGAAATGCCCGTGCAGTGATTGGAAAATGGATATTTTTGTCAACTTCAACCCATCTCTCAATACCTATTCATTTGAAGTTCAGGTGAAAACAGGTTGTGAAAGCTTGGGATGGGAGCTGTAGAGGAGGGAGTTGAGCTATGTGAAGACGCCTCTGCTTCTTACCAAAAGTAAGCTCTTGTATATCCACCTCCATGTAACTTTCTTCATGAGACTTGATCTGGCTCTCACATGTCACTACAGCAAGGCAGTTTTACTCATGTTTGGAACAATGTGCCATGCGGTCTAGGTATGATGTTCCCATTTCTGAAACAGTCTTTTTAGAGTGACCCCCAGCCCAAAGCAGCTGGGAGCAGGATTTGTTTACAAGCACAAGGCTAACTTCTTGGGATTTGGCACCCCGTGCAGGTGCACACATTGGGTGGTTCAGAAAACCATGTGCCCACCAAGCACTTCAGATGGGCTGTGGGTCTATACCTCAGTGCACTGGTGCCAGTGAGCTGTCACCAGGTGCCTGGCTTGTGTTACTCGTAAGTGCGTGCTGTGAGAATGCTTTAGGGAGTCTATTACTTGAAGCAGGAAAATAAACCTGCACTGGGACTATAGCATAATCTGAGCTCAAATCTAGCAGAAATAAAGGGGAAAATGAGGAGTGAAAGGAGTCTTTAGCACAGTGTTAGCTTGACTCTGCAGTGGACAGTTGGAAAGCTCTGAAGATGCTCAAAAGCAGTTTTGAAATGTGATACATGGACAAAATAATCTCTGTACTTCATACTTTGCTTTCAGATATGTCCTCTTTTTCCTGCAATCAGGTTGCAGCCAACTTGCTCCTTGAGGGATAGGATGAGAAAATGTTTTGATTAATTAGAATAGTCCTGTTAACTTAAGTGTTGCAAATTTTGGGCAAAGGCCACCGACTGTCTTTAAATTAGATACTGTAATAGGTGATGATTGTGCAACATGAACATGGAGCTTTATGTGAGCATTAAATTTATTTTCAGTATCCTCTGAGCTTGGGTCTCACTTGCCAAATAGGCTAATCTGCTAATTCAGTGTGCTCCTAGCTGCTCTCAGAACAAAACCAACTTTCAAACATTTTCCATTTGCAATTGTAATCAAAGGACAAGCAGTGATACAAGAAATGAAGCAATGTGGGTGAAGTAGAACAAAATCATTTAGTGGGCTACTGGAGGAACAATTAAAAATGTTTCCACGTGCCAAAAGAAAAAACACAACAAAAAAGCCAAATTCAGCTTTCATGAACAGTGTATCAGAAAATGAATGAAATCATAAAGCATTGGATAGAAATATGAGTGTCTTTTTCTATTTATTAAAGAATTTAATGCATCTGAAGACCTGACCAGAAAAAAGTTCCATATTGGAGCATGGTATAATATTGTATGTGTTATTAATGCTGTTCTTCATGTTAACTGGTACAGAGAAAGAATAGGAGTGAAAACAGCATTGTTGGTGCCGAGATCAACTGATCCAAGACAGAAGTATTTTTAGGTAGAAACACTAAGATTGGGAAGAGTTGAACTTGAACCTAATGACCAAGTTGGAGAAGAGTAGTAGAGAGGGCTCTGGGACTGCTGTGTAGTAGTGTAATTCATGAGCCAACTTCAACCTCATGTATTTATTTCTGTTATTCCCCTTCAGTCAGGTCTACAGGATGCTCCAAAACTAGTTTCATTTTCCATCTATTTATTATTACTTTTTTACTTCTCCTACCAGAAATATCATATAAAGCCCTCTAGCTCTCCTCTCCAGGCTCAATTAGTGCTTTCAGTTCACATTAGGTTTGAGTATGCATCTGACCCTCCTGCAGGGCTCCAAGGCCCCATGCAGCCCTCCAGGCCCTCCTTCTCACCAACAGAACTGTGCTCCCTGCAGATCCCTCCCAGTCCTGCTGCTCCCAAGGCATGGTTGGCATCTCATCTTGTTTTTAATCCCAGCTGACTGAAAACTGCTTTTGTAGAATAGAATAGTTCGGTTGGAAGGGTCCTTCAGAGATCATCTCATCCAACTCTCTGAGCAGGCAGTGCCCTGGTGTATCAGTGGTACCTTTTATCCTCCATGCTCTAGATGCTGTTCTGACAAACCTGCTTTGTGGGGAATGGGGCGTGAAAGAGTGCTAAAATATTAATCAGTTGTACTCCTGGTGAATATCACTGCTACGGGTTTTTGTTGTTGTGAATAAACTAAAGGGTTTATAAAGAAACCCCCTGGTTTGTTTATTTCTAGCTGTCGTTTGTTTTATTTATTTATTTTTTTAGGTCATCTTAATCCAGATGGGAGGGGGGGGAGAAAGTGTTTTGTCAAACTTTTTTTTCCTCCTCCTTGCTCCTTTTTAATATGCTCAACTCAGGGAGCCCACTGCAAGGTGTATGTAACTGTATATTTAGTAGCTGAAACAGCCAGATGAATATTAAACTGCCCAGGAGCCTTTCTTATCTGCATGGTGTCACAAAGTAATGGAAGCTTTTATAAGCAGCCTTTGAAGAGTTTGGACTTGCTGGCCCTGAGTTAAACTTTGAGCTACCACCTCCTCCCAAGTGGTCATTAATCCTCAGGAGATGCCCTGTGTGTTTCTCACTATTGTTTAAGTAAAGATATTTTGTAGTTAGAAAAAAAAAAGTCACTGCTCCTCTAGCACATTTGTCCTTCCAAGGCGTACAGTGTGGCTAAAATATAATAATGATTAAAAAAAAAAGTACCCTTCTAACCCCTCTGTCTATTGGACTGAAATGGAGCTTTACAGCCTGGGCAGTTCTTTTGTTTGTTTTATTTTTTAAAAATGGAGAAGCATATATACCTAATATTGCATACATAATAGATGGGAATGGTTCCAAAACAATCCATTGCATAATTACCTAATTAATACAATCTGTAATAATTAAAAATCCTTTGGAGAATTTGTGAAAACATTTTACTATGCGCGTGTCATAGATAATCCTTAGACTCAATGTCTCATCTGTTTACTTTTTGTTGTTGTTGTTTTTAATTTGGCTTTTCTAATTGCCAGCATCTTATTGCTGCCTTGTGGCTCACTCACTTAACAATTTTCATTTCTCATGTGGAAAGGGACCTCATTTTCTTCCCAGAGGTGCGGATCATAGGCAAGGACAATGTTCAGTGCTAAGTTTTCTTTTATGGACACAGAGACAAACACAAAAGACAGGTTTGCGTAACTATTTTTGAAGATTATTATTTTTCAGTTGTTGGAGTAACTTAGTAAAGGAAAAAATTCAAAGTTACAAAAGTTGCTTTGGGCTTAATGTTGAGTTTCAAAAGTTAATTTTGTAGATCCATCATAACTCCACTCGTCTCAAAATAGTCCTACAGTGCAGTGGAATTAATGGTACTTATTTACTGCAGCAGATATTCTGGAATGTAATATAGAACTCTGATTCTGTCAGTATCAACTCTATGACTGGTGGTGATGCCTATTTATACATCTGGGAGGTTTCTTCACTGCCATGTTTGTGGAGCAGCTCTGTAGCTGTGTACATCATGGTATCGGGAGGGATTTCACAGCCCTAGGTTGTCAGCAAACTCTGTAGCAAAACGGTCCACCTTTTCAGCAAAAATAGAATACAATGACTGAACAGCCAGGAAATTCTGGTCCACTCCCTAATGGTCTTCTGCCTTCTAACCAGCACCCATCCTGCTATATTCAGCAGGGTAGTGCAACCAAGTATGCCAGGGCAGCCTTAGTCCCATTGAGTTCTCCTTTCTCTGCTTCAATATATCATGGGGAAACGTATTTCTTTCCTTCTGGGGTTGGGGGGAAGGGGTGGGGAGAAAAGGCATTGTTGAAATCTGGGTCCTGGAGAAGCCCAATGACTATACTTGATGCCAGAGACAGACCATTTGACTTCATTTTTCTCCCTCTGTGACACCTAAAATAAAGCACTTTTGATTCGCTAAATGCAGTTGAAATGGCTGCCTTGATATTAATGATTGGGGTATCCCAGGATTGGTAGCATTGAATTTGCAATTGCCAATCAGCAATGGTTCAAAAGCCAGGCAGCAAACTCCCCATAAACAAGAATCGTGGCCTTAAAACGAACACTGACTCCTCGTCAGCAGGAGAAATTTTCTTTGAATAAATGATTAAGCAGAGTGGACAGCATTAAGTGTGTGGTCAATGCAGGAGATGCTCAATGAATAATTATTAGAAAATAAAGGATTTTTGCTTTGTTGAAGTGTGGGGTTGCATCAAATTGATTCTTAATTGTGAAATCCATTTTTCACCTCGAAAGAGCCACTGAATAGTTGTGTCAGCGTAGTTTGTTATTTAACTTTCCAGTCAGACTGACACTGGAAAGAGTCTGTAGTACCTGAAAACCTTCACCTTGCTAATGCTTTTGGCCAATGGAACAAATTAATTTATCAGTACTGTAAACTAGATGATGTAGGGGGTACTGGAGTGGCATCCAGTCTGGTCGTGGTGCCCAAGCCCATGCTCAGGCCTGGTAACAAACAAGGCCTCACCAGGATGGATTGGTGAGATGGATTATGCATGTGTAATCCCTCAGATGAAAGCAAATCTGGGGCTAGGAGTGGGTCTAGCTGCACCTGAGTGATCCTCTTTTCACTAACTAATTAGTGTACCTTGCCATCTCAAGTCTTGCTAACTTGCTGCCTTGTTTACAATTATGCTTTGTTAAATCATTGTATTCCTTCAATAAATATATTCCCTCTTCTCTCTTATGAGTGAAGTGTAATTTCCATCTATGGCAAGTATGTGATGTTTCCTTCCTGGAGTGCACCTGTAATCTGGCACTTGTAATCTTGGAGTTTTTCTGATGTAATTTCCATCCTGTAACAAAGCAGTGTTTTCCAACCTCCTTGTAATAAAGAGTGTGAGCCTCTCTTTTGGACTCAAATTCAGTACACCAGGCTGGAGTATGAGCCCAAACACATACTGTTTGTTCCCCTAAAGCACTACAGTTCCTTGGCCACCTCCACTCTATATGAGTGCTGCTAGAAACCCTTCTCACTCAACTTACTTCAGTGACTAACTTGGCTCGATGTTAGGTCAAAACGTTCATGCAATTTAAAAAACTGTTGTATTTTCTCCAGATGGATTGCGTACCTATGATATCTAATTCAGGATGCAGATGTTAAGTAACTTCTTTATTTTTTCATAACTCAGGTTCCTAAAATACTTAATTTTTTTTAACTTCTGTTTTGCAATCATTATGAATCATATGAGCTGCCTAAGGATATAGATTTTGCAAATCAAACTAGAGTATTATTAGGCTTAGCCTATTTCAGTGTGAGCAAGGAAGAGGAAAAAAAGTATTCTGTGTACAATTTGTTTGAACAGCTTTTCATATACACACGAAGGAAGATAACGACTACATGGAATAGCTTCACGTGTACAGGATGGTTTGCATTGGTGGTACTTTCAAGAAAGCTAGAATGGAGCTTTTGGTCCAGGATTTCCTTTAAATAGAATTAAAAACAGTACAAACAAACAACAGTGAAGAACACAACAAAATACGTACTTGGGGCTTAAATGTAAATGAATACAGACATTCAGTGATCTTGGTTGTTTTGAGTTTGACGGGTTTGTTTTTTTTCCCTCACTGGCAGGAAGTTTCTTGAGGGAAATTACGCCAGCAAATTACCATTTCCACTTATTTAATATATATTCCTGGAGGTATTCTTTTCCAGAGTGATCACTTCTGGCAATGACAGCAACATGCCTGGGACTGCTCCAGCTGCCTTGTAGTGAGGTGTGCGGAGCATCACTTGCCATTCAGTGGTTGCAGTAGGGCACCTGTATTTTGTTTGCTGTGTTATACCTTTGAAGTTTGGCCTCTTTGACTTCTTACAAAGACAACATGCCTGCCAGGCGCTTCTTGGTAGCCTGCCACAGCTCAAATGCTAACCTGTAACTTCTTCTGAAGTCACTATTCAGGTGTCACATATCACTTTCATTAATTTTTTGATAGCCATAATATGGTTGTGACTAATGTTATTCTTACTACACCCTTGTTGTTATTTTCACGTGTCTCTACAAACAGTTACACTAATTCAAAATGAATACCAGTTGTGTAAATCATTTGTGACCTGGTGGTGTAAGAGGATGTAGCACATCATCTGAAAGGCTGCAGTATGTTTAGTGACATCATCGTGACATGATGTAAAACATCATGTGACAGCTCTTATTGCACAGGTGTCATTACATTTTGCGTCAAAACACTGGAAATACTTTTTGGCGTTTTGCTAATTGCCTTGTATTCCTGCCTGATAACCTTCAGCTCCATCACCTTGGTGAAACACAGAGGTACAAATGCAGTGGTGCTTCTACAGTTGTGCCCAGTTTTACTGGGGAACAGAAGCATGGAATGGCTGAGGTTGGTGGGTACCTCTGGGTCCATTTGGTTCATTCAGCCCAAGCAGGGGATGCCCAGAGCAGGGTGCCCAGGACCACATCGAGGCAGCTTCTGGAAGTCTCCAAGGAGGAGACTGTACAGCCTTTGGGTGACCTGTGCTGTTGCTCTGTTACCCACACAGCAGCAAATTACTTCCTGATGGTCAGATAGAACATTCTGTGTTCCAACCTTTCCTTGTAGGAGAGGTGTTCCAGTTCCTTGATCATCTCGTCAGCCCTGTTCTGTACTACTTAAAGCTGTAATTCATGGCAGGTAGGAGTCCCACGCTGTGTTGTAGCATTGTTTTGCTTTTCTAGGATAGTTACAGGCTGTCTTTTGCCTTTCTTAATTAAGCTGTACAAACTATTGCAAGTACTCCACTCGGAAGCATGCATTGCATCCGCCAAAGGAAGTGCATCTGTAGCATACAAACAAACCCTCACTCCCCCAGAAGCCCTATGCCTGGGTTTCTGCCCTTGTGCAAACTTTAAAAATGTGATCTACTGTAAGTTCTGAAAGAGTAGATTCTTATGTCCCTCATTATGTGTCTGGACTATTACTGACTTAATGTGAAGCAACGCAAATGTTAAATGTGGGTTGAATATAGCCCATAATTAACCCCCATAATTAACCAATGCTAGCATTATGTCATTATTGACAATTTACAATTAGAGTCCTTTTACACAGTGCTCTGTGATTATGCTGAAGAAATTTGTGATAAGCTTTACTGGCCCCCTGAGAATTGCATTTAAACTTCATAGCAGCCAAGCATGAGAAATAAGATTTTGTAGAATTTTACAGGTGTTAGGAGATTGGTCAAGGAATTATCGTTGGTATGCTTATGATTCATCCTGTTACATATGTTCTCTTTTGTGTAGGAGGACTTTAATGCTGCATTACGATAAAAGTCTACAGGTGTTTAGTAAGCTATGACCAATCACACTTCAACTCTAGCAGAATAAAAACTGAGAACAGTTTAGAAACTTGTGTTGTTCTAATGGGAACCTTTATGGGAATCATGGTTTAGGGATTGAAGACTTCGATTCCAGGTTGAAGCAGAAGTTTCTTATGCTTTTGGATAAATAGTCTTATTTTTCCTCAGACAGACTATGCGTCAGGGTTGGTGGTTTACCCACAGATTCCAGGAAAATAATTTTATTTTGTTTACTTTGACTCTAATAATAACAATTCAAATCCTGCCATTTAACAGTTAAGCAGGTCCTTCAGCTTGGGCAGCTCAATGCTAGCATCCCACATAGTAGATAAACTTCCACAAGCAAAGTTTAATTTAAGACATAGCTCTCTATGAAAATGAAGGCTTTGCTTGCAGTACTTAGGAGGTATTTTTCATGTGTTCATTCATATGTGTCTAATTTCATTCCTGTTAAATTTACTGGGAATTTAACCACAGCCATCAGTTGGAGTTGAGTTAGTTCAGTGCTGATCGCTTCAAATTGTCTGATCAAAATGTCTTTGATGCCTTTATTGAAAACATTAAGAGAATTAATACCTCCCAGAATCTTAACGCGAGAAAAACTGATGAGGATGGAAATGGTGAGAAAACCAGGGATATCATGTCAGAAGCTCAAGAAATCTTTAATAGAAATTGTAGCACAGAAACCTCAAGGAAATCGCATGCCTATATCTCATGAACAGCAGTTATGTAGAAAAAGCATTTTTGGAGGGGAAGTTACAACCTCTTTCACATGATCGGCGTAATAAAACTAATTTTCACCTCCTCCCCCCCCTTCACAAACTAACACCTTTTGCCCTCCCTGGCTGCTTGCTTTCTCTCTTCTTTCCCAGTGATGAAATATCTCTCTGTCCCCTTCCTGTGGTCTTCTCCAGCGCACTGAAGTTACCCAGCATCTCTGGGACATCCCCACCCACACCAGAGGATCCTTCCCGTGTGCCCAGCATAGAGTTTCATTCTTAAATATCAAACCATTTAAGGTTTACGTGTCAACAAACAAGGAAGCAGTTCAAAGAATAATGCAAAATATAGAAAACAGGATTTTAGTCGTCAGCAGTTTTAAGCCATGGCAGAAGTTTTGCTGAACCACTGAAAGGAACTAACTCTAACAAGAGGAAGATGAGCAGAAAAATGCATTGCAGTAATCAAATCACATTGTAATAAAAACATTTAAGAGAATCTTTGTGAGTTAAGCAAGAAAATGTCTTTTTCTGGAAACATTGCTTAGATGAGGAAATACAGAAAGTGCTGGCACTGTGCTTAGATTTGGAAAGCCTAGTGTCAAAACGATCCCAGGTTTGCTGAAATATTCAGTTGTCAATATATATGATGCTGTAATTGAAAATGAGTTTATTTCCAGTCAATTACTAGTGATCTATCCTTCTCTGGATTGAATCAAACCCTAATAAAGGTTTCCTGAGCTGAAATTTCGAAACATTTGAAAACAAGATTGCCATACTGGAGTTGGAAATCATAAATAGGTTAACTATTCAGCAAAGAAAATGTGGTAGGAAATAGTGGTGAGACTGGAATAAAACCCAATGGAATAACACCATTTCAGTGTGGCTGGAGGTATACTAAAAGAACAAAGTGAAATCCTGGCGCCAGATAGGACAGAAACCAAGCACTTAGTCCAGCACAGGACATTAGACAGTCCAGTAAAACTGCACGGTTCACAGAGCTGAAGGCAGCTGCAGTCTGTAATAACAGGAGTACAGTCAAGGACCCTGCAACAGAATTAATAAGGAGATCATTATGGGCTCTGACCAAGGCAGTCTCCATCCTGACCTAATCGAAATCTGGAATGGACATTATCATAACGTGCATGATGAACCAATTAGCCTGGAGCTGGTTTGCCTCCACCTGCTCTAGCATCTCAATTTAGAATGGTAAATTAAGACCAAAAAGAGATGAGAGAATATGGCAGAAGATGATGTGGTTCTTTACCACGGCAAGATGATGCAGACCTTAAGAAAACAGGTCTCCTTTGTGTGGCAGCAGCTCGTTGCAGCCACACAGGCTAGTTTTTATTTTTTTCAATCTGCGTGTTCCCATCGAAAGGGAACAACCAGTCCTCTACTGTAGAAATTACTAATCTAAGACAGGCTGGCTGCAGGAATACTTGGAGACTTTCCTCTGTACCTTTTATATCTCTCCTCGCGTTGCATCGCTGCAGCTTTGCCCTGGGCTTCTCAGGGCTCAGGTGTCAACCCCACAGAGGTGAACCAGCTCTCACATCTCCCCCTGTGAAGAAAGCTCCCCAGGAAAATAGGGACAGAGGTGGAAGTTTTCATGCAGGCAGCTGCCGGCTGGTGGCTCTGTTCCCTTCCTCTTGCATGTGAACATCATGCCTGGAAGTCTAGAGCCCTCACCAAGGTGGTGGAGATACGGGGAGAGCTTTCTTACTCTCTTCTTGAGGATATTTTCCACCTTTCCTTCTCTAGAGGCTTCAATCCAGATTGAAGGGAGAATTCTCAAGGGATATGGGTGTGCTGGGCCACTGTGCACTGATGAGGTTGTCTGCCCTGATGCTTTCGGTTCCTAAGTGAAATGTTTGGACTCCACTTAGAGTAGAGTCTAAATAATCAGGAAAGCATGACTTCTTGCTGTACTATGGCATGTTTTCAGGAGGAGTGCAACTTCCTCTTGCTAAGTCTTAGTATGATGTCAGCTAGTACATTGTAGAATGGAATAGGTGATGGAGGTACTTGGAGAGCTACCAAAGGGATTTGAAGAGGTGACCTTTGGGTCCTTCTGTCTGGTTGTGGATCCACCCATGAGGACTATAGTGATGTGTATGTCAGAGGTTTGAAGAGTTCAGAGGTGTGTCATTAGCGTAAATCCAATATGCAGAGGGATTTAAAGGACAATAACAGCTTATAAAAGGAAAATAGACAACAAAGTGATAGAATTAGACCTTAGGGTGATACAGATGATTCTTCTTGCCTTGTTTTAGATAGTCAGAAGGAAAAATGATGCATCCTTGAACTGGTCAAGGTTACAAAGCCATCAGGTAATCTTTTAGAAGCTATGCTGTCTACTAAAGAGATTATTTGCGGGTACATTCTTCTATTGTAACCCAGTGAATGGGAATTTCTTGTCTTTCTTAAATTTGTCTGAGATTAATAGGTCTGTCTTAAAAAGTTGGTTAGTGAATAACAGACTTACTACAACGTTTGACTGTTTCTATAATCAAAATTGTTATTTTTTGTTCGTAATACTTCACCTGTCTTTAGTTCAGGTGCAATATTCATTTGGTGAATATTTTGCTCAAGTACTTAAAGGTTTTTACCAAGTACTTCAGCTCCCACTGAATGATGTCCCAGCTCACCTGCTTGCATATTGTTGATGCATGTGATTGATATTGGGTAACAGTGAATTAATCTACTGGTAGGTTCTGCATGACTTAGTTTTTCATTGTAGATATTGATAATGCATGTAAACAAATATGATGCTGGAACATCTTCAGAGAAGAAAAATGCAACCAGTGAAGGGACTAGAAAATTAAGTGTATAAGGGACATGGGATTGTTTAGAGAGGTGGAGTCTGAGAGGATTCCTCATCACTGTCTGTAACTGTCTGAAAGGATGCAGCAGTTAGGAGGGTGTTGGTCTCTTTTCTCAGGTAAGAAGTGACAAACTGCAAGAAAATGGTCCCTAATTGTCCCAGGGGAGATTTAGATTGGATATTGGGAAGAATTTCATCATGGATTGGGTGATTTGGCATTGAAACAGGCTGCCTAGGTAAGGGGTGGAGTTGCCAACCCTCAAGGTATATTTAAGGGGTGTGGACATGGTGCTGGGAGAAGTGGTTTAGTGGTGGACTTTGTAGTGTTAGGTGGATGTAGCTGGATTGGATGATCTTAAGGGCTTTTTGCATCCATAATGATTCTATGATAATTGCTGAAAATGTCATTGTTTAAATGTGATTCTACTTTTAAAGGGTGGATGTTCCTTGCTTTGCAGATTGCCCATACTGATATCCTCTTGCATCAAGCAATACTGCTGACTCTTGTGATTTACTGAGAACCACATGATTCTGCTTTTCTGTTGTGGTTTTGGAATAAGGTTTGAGAAGAAGTGCTCTGAGATTAAACAAAAACAAGAAGTAGGAAAAAACAAGCATGTAACTTATCAGTTCAGAAGAAGTCCTCATGCTCTGTCGTGCAAGCTTGTGGTTTGGGATGGGAGGTGGAGGGTTGGCATAGGTTCTTTGGGCACTGACAACACTGAGTGCCCCGTACAGATGAATCTGCACTGTGTTGTGCAGCTGCCATCAAACTGAAGATGAAGGATGCAAGAACCAGGATGGTTGTTGAGGTCTGGTGTTTTAAATAGCTGATGGAAACACAAAGAAGGACTCTAGGTTCTGCAGTACACACATATCCCAGAGCCTTGGCTTTAGTTGAGAAAAAGGAAAGGTTTTAATTTAAAATTTGATTTAAGGGAGAGTTTTTCATTAGTGTAACAGTTACTCACTCAGTTGGGAGCTATTGGAAGAAATTAAAGTAGATTTGGCAATCTGTATGCTTCATGTGGGAATGGGGTCTCTATCTGTTCATCCACCTTTCTGCATAATGACATGAATGCAGTGGTACCCAACATTATGTTTTCCCTTTCCTTAACTGTTGCAAAGTCTGACTTGGTGCAACCTGTTCAAAGGAAAAAGTTATTAGGGAAAGGTTACTTTTAATATAAGCAGTCAACCAATCTCTCAAGTTTTTTGCGTTACTATTATTTTTTTTTTGTACGCTGTTCATGTAGGACTTCTTTTTTCTCACAGTTATAACCGAAAAAAGCCACTCTGGAAAAAGAATTCTTTGTTTTTAAAAATATTTTGCAGGGGGGAGGAGGAGGAGGAAGCAGGCAAAAAGGAAGAGATTAAAGCCAGGCAAACCTTGACAAAACTGAGAGGAAAGTGCTTGGGAGAAGCGTGTGTTTCACGCACAGCCCTGTTGTTGGTGTGCAGTTACCTTCTTTCTCATAGAGCTTAGCATAAAGTTTTGAAGGTGCTTTTTTATTATTATTATTTTTCTCTTTTTTTTTCCCCCTTTTGTCAAAAAAAATTATGAAAGTGTCACTTTTCCTTTGCGGTTAATTCAGGAGAGATCCTCAATTCGAGCAGGGCACATTTTCATGCAAATACAGCGGCACAGTTTCCAGCCCCCTAATAGCTTCTTACAAATGATGTGCCATTACAACGAGGTTTATTTAAACAAATTTAATACATCTTTAATCAAGCTGGAGAGCATTTTCAAAGGTCACGCTCCAAATCAGGATCACTGTTCAGAGCTTATCAAAGTATTAGCTTAAGGGGGAGGGAGAATTATTTCTTGGACAAGTAATTTTAGGCAAATCTTTATTTACATTTTTATTCAGTTATTAAATTTTATTCCTTTCCCTCCTCCTCCTAGTCTCCATTTATGAACCTATAAGAAAGTCTGTAAATGGAGCCATAAGCATATCACAGCAGCTACTATTTCCAGGGGCTATTCCTTTGAATCTAGAGGGCCTATAAAAGCAAGGATGAAGTCACATTTTTTTTTTTAAACACAAGCTATGTGTGCCCATTTCCTTCAACAAGCTTTTGCCTGAGGATCTGATATTAGGATAAATATATGGTTAGCTGTATTTTAAATTAACAAAAGTTAAAAACAAATTTGGGGTGTAATGGGTATTTAAGGGTGCTGTATATTCCTGCTGTGAAAGGGCGATGGTTGGTGCAGGTCCCATTAAAACTAATAGGGACTGCACTAATGGGCTGAGGGAATCTACCCCAATTCACATTTCAGGTATCATTCATTAGATGGAGGTCTTTAAATAGGTTGCAAATGTTTTAACTTCCATATGAGCAGGCTTTGGTTTGAGGGATGGTTGGTGTCTCGTGTGTCAGCTCCTCACCACCTGTTCTGCTATGTGCTCTCAAGTTAGTGCTCTTGGAGCTCATGCTTGTGTTCATAAAACTCAGTCCTTTGGCCTTTGCTTTATAGAAGTAACTAATGAGGCAACAGGATTAAAGAGAATTGAACTCTCTAAGTGCACAGACAGAAATACTCCTGAGATTTTAATGCTCATTAGACTGAGGCACGTTCAAACTTTTCAATATGGGGAAGTAAAACTAAGCATCTGAGAAGATAATGAAAAGAGCTTGTGTGGGCTCTGTTAATTCTGTGTTTGAGGCTCACCTTGCAGTGAGCATTTGATAATAGGGTTCAAAAGGAAATATGTCAGACTAATGAGAAGGCACTTCTGGAAGGCTTGTTCTGCAGGTCACCGGTGTGGTTGGCTGATGTAAAGTGTTTTGTACCCAAGCCTTCAATCTTCACCCAGAAAATCTTTGCATTTAGCTCCTTTGGCTTCCAGAAATATGCAAAGCACACGAAGCCTACTGATGTCATAGTTTTCACTGGTGTATGAACCAGTGGATGTCCCTTGATACTTTTATCAGAACAGCAATATACATCTTGGCACCCTAAAGTGTCAGTCTGGGTGCAACTAGTGATAGGGTGAGAGGTAATGGCCTTTAAGCTGCTCCAAAGGAGGTTCAGGCTGGATATTAGGAATGATTTGAAAGACTTGTGGTGCACTGAGACAGGCTGCCCAGGGTGGTAGTAGAGTCACCATCCTTGGAGGTGTTCAAGAACCATTGGGATGTGGCACTGAGGGACATGGTCAGCAGGCTTGGTGGACGTGGGTTGAGGTTGGACTTGGTGGCCTTAGAGATCTTTTCCAACCTTAGCGATTCTGTAATTTGTCCATTGCTTCTTGACAGAGACTTGTTGTAATTCACAGAAAACTGTTTGGTACCATTGGGCTTTCTGAATTGCACTAACTCAACAGTCACTATCAGTATAGGCTGAGAAGTAACAGCCCAGATATTTGTGTGCAGCTGAGCATCACAAAACAAATGTTGCTTCAGGTTTGGTAGCTGAAAGAAATAGGCTCCTGTGAATAGAGAATGGAAACAATATTATGAGAATTTTTTTATAAAAATAAGTGAAAGAACAAGCAAACCTGATGCAGAGGCAAAAGTAAGGCATTGACCTGGTGGAGGTCAGTGACACAACGTCCAAATTCCTGCAGCAAACAGTTAGTTCCACACTGTCGACAACCAGCCTCTGAACAACAGAATCAAAACAAAAGTTTGGTCAGCCTCGGGTGAGGAAATGCATCGTCGTATCCCAAAAGCAGATCTTTGAGAAACGCAGTGTGTTCATAACTGCTGCTTCTTTTTTTCTCCCTCTATTTTGTCTTTTCCTCTGGACTCCAATATGATGATTACCCCTTTTTTACCCATCTAAATTTTAATTCTGAATTCATCCAAAAGTGGCAGTGTTTAAACTGCAAGCATACATCTATGAGAAGAAAAGGTAAAAACTTAGTACTAAGTTACTCCCCGTTTCTCTTGGGTTCAAACAGTGGAAATTTGTTAAGTGACTGGAAATTTTCTGTTTAAAGCTGGTTACTAGTATGAAGTTCTCTGTTGAATTATATTTTAAAAACGAAGTCAGATTAGACACTTAGGAGCTATATGAAATACTATGGTGTGACATTATCCAAATGCAATAGAGCAATTGGAACAATATGAATTTGTTCTTATATTGTATGTTCAAGAATTGTGTGCCCAGCTTAGGAAAGGGCATTTTTCTAAGAGCTCGCAATTCCAGGTTAAGATGAGAATGTCTTCTCCATCCTTTTTTTCTTTTTTCTTTTTTTTTTCCTACTAGATTATTTGAAATCCTTAAATATATAGGTAGGCTTTAGTTAGCTAATGATAACTGTAAAGTGGTTTCTCCTTTCTGTTAATGATAGAATTCTGTGATTTGGGTTTGAAGATGGAATGTAAAATAGCTGCAGTGAAATCTTGGGCACACGCTCGATGTGAATGAGTTGCGACTTCCAGTGGGTATGTGCAAGTCTGGCAACATCGCTGAGATACTCCTCGTTTTTTATGCTACATAACAAAGTCTGATGTGAATTTAACTAAGTGCTGTTTTGTTTCTGTTAAACAAGTAGCGGTTTGAGAAGGAAAACAAAACAGGACAGTTGACACTGTAAACCCTAAGGGTTCCTTGAAACGTACGCTTAGTCAAAGCAGAGCAAATAGGTCAGCTGCTAGGCAAACTGCATCCAGGGCCTTCCAGAATGTTCACAACCCATCAGACAGTAGATAATTTTGGCCAGACAGCATCTTGACGTCTTTGAGAGCCAAGAAGACTCTTCTTTAAGAAATAACCAAAATAGCAGAGACATAATCCTCCATATTTGTGTTCTGAGGATAGTTCTCTGTCATACAGCGTGATGAAGGCCGTATGAGTGCTGTAATGCTGTCATTTTTCTCTGTAATATTCTGACAAAGCAACTCTTATCATTAACTGAAGGCACTGAATGTCGTAGCTGAGACAATTTTTTTATTGTAATGTAAAAAAGAAAAGCAATAGAAAAACATAAAGAACAGGCAATCTTCACATCTGTGATGTTAAATTCACACAGCTGGAAATTTGGAAATTTAAAGAGTGAAAATTAATTAATCAGTGCTAACTGGAGTGTATTGTGCAACATGAAGAAAATAAAATGGAAGTTTAACCAGAAGGAAAGCAAGGGGAAATGGGTATACTAGATAAGCTGTGAATATATAAATTTCCATCAAGGTACTAAGTGCAAGCATAACAAAAAAATAATGTTGATCTCCTGAAAGCAAGTAAAACACCTCTGTAATATGGTATTGATCTTGCACCAACACTTTTATGATTATTAGTGCCTTCATATATCTGTTTTTGAAGTTCCAGTTAATAGCCTGTCCTGTAATGGGAATTTCAGGACTTTCACCTGGTTTTCATATACTTCATTGTAAAAATGGCTGCCATCGCTTTACTTTTGCAGCGGACACTTGCAGAAATCAGGTAGTGATGTGAGGATCTAGAAACACATTTCAGTGTGCCACGTGTAATTTAAAGAAAAAAAAAAAACAAACACCTTTATTGTGGTTATAGTGCTAAATAGTACTGTACTGATAGAAATTGTTTACAAGGTGCAGGAGGCAGTTCTTAGTCTTTTATCTTCAGCTACTGTTTGCATTCTGAACTGCCACTTTATTTTACCGGGAAACCACCTTAATGCTCAACGTATCTTTAGCAACACCTGTCCTTAGATAGAGGAGTTTCTGATTTTCTGCAAGGAGACAGAGCAGTGTGGGTATCTGTTCTGCTGTACACTGATTGGGATAGGAGGAAGGAAGTATTGGTCATATGATATCCATGGTCCTACAGAGTAGTGCAGGTCCAAATAAAATACAGATTTTTTTCTTGCCTTAGTCCTGCATATGATCCTGAGCAACTTTCCTTGTCCCAAACTCAATTTTACAACAGTCCTCAGTGTTTCTTGAGCGGGATCTTACCCCAGACTTATAACACATCACAGTCTCTTTGCCTGTAGCTGCGCAGTAATTTGGGAAGAAGGGTCAGTTTACCATGAGTTTGTCCAAATAGAGCAACCCCAGTGCCCCTTACCATTTAAAAAACCTGTTGAGTTCAGTTCTGTTGTGAGCTCTGCCCACAGCTTTGCTCACCCCGTCCCTGCATGGTTATCTTCACGAAACTGCTGCCCATTTTTCCTCTCCCTTTCAGTGAATCTTGAATTCATGGGTGTTGGTCGTGCATGTGGTTTTTTGTTTGTTTGATCTCCTGACCAGGAAGCAAAGGCAAATTGCCATTCTGGTGATGTCTTGCATTTTCAAGATTATTTCTTAGGAGCTTTTTTTTTTTTTTAATTATTTTTTTTTTCCTTGCAAATCTCTCTGGTGTTATTAAGGTCCCATTTGGACTTTCTAACATATTTAACGTTTCTTTGATGCTATACTGCTGAGGGGACTCTATTTATGCAAACCCTTCTGCTGTCCTTCAGCTGAAGAACGTTTCCTCTGTAGGTTTGTGAAGCCCCATGGGCAAACTGTGTGCTGGCATGCAACTGAATGGAGATACACAGTGGGAGGCATGATACTCTTTTTGCCTCTCAGCCAAAAAAAAAAAAACCAACAAGCCCGAAACAAATAAACAACCCAACAAAAAAACAACAGCAGGAGAATGACCATGCATTGCATCAGGGGTGACTGCAGAAGTGAGGTATTGACAAGTGTTTAGGCAGAAAATAAATATTCCAGGGTTTGTAGGCCAAGATAATGTCTCTAGCTGTACCTGCTTGAATAGGAGATGAGGAAGAAATGCCTCTGCATCCCCTTGGGTTGTCAGGATGGCAGCTGGAGGAAGAACAGAAGAGATAATCAGTTGATGTCTTTGCTGCCTTCAAGTCAGTAGCAACTTGCTGTCTTGGTGGTGTGAATGCTAGCTGGGGATGGCACGCTGAGATGGAGGATGCTAATAGGCAGGAGCAGGCCCACTTGTTACATCCACGTTCAGGCATCAGTGATTAACTAAGGGAAAATGTGGCCTGAACTGCCTGGAAACTGGCTGGCTAAACCTTCAGGAATTAGCTGAATGAGGAAGAAGTGCCCTATTGGTGTAACCAGCCCTCCCACTCGAGTTCCCGAGCATGCCTTGTACGAAGGTCTGGGCACAGCTATGATGTAGCAAAGAAGTGAAAAGCAGGCAGCACGAAACCCATCGAGGAGCGGAGGGAAATGAGGTGATACGGAACAAGAGGGATTATTTCAAAAAACTCACTGAATCATGCTATCACTGAACAGAGATTAGAGGAGACAACCCAAAAAAGAGGAGCGAACTGTCAGCAGTTGCCCTCTCTTGGAGTTGGCATCCAACGTGGTGTGAGTCATGCCTTGCTCGGGGAAACGGTCCCCGTTGTTACTGTATATGGAGAAACAGGCTCCATTCCCCACATTTTAAATCAATCTCAGGTTTAAGTGAAGGTGCAGGCTTAAAAGTTATTACAGCTCCACTGTTTCCCCTGATAAATTACATGAATAACATTTGAGACAATGCATTGTTAAATATTTATGTCTAGTACTATAGAACTAGAAAAAGCACAAGAACCCCTAGAAGAATAAATATATTTACCTAAATAAATTACTAAGACAAATATACTCCTATGTGCTCTGTACCAATAAACAGTAGGTATTCACTAAATTGTGGAATATAAATGGCTCATTTCCTCTAAATGTACACTGAAAGATCTATAACATGTTACACATTTCCTGTGCTTTGCATATATATTTCAATATTCATCATGAAAAGGCTTGCTTATGTGTCAATATACATTACTTTGCATACATTAAGAAAATACTTTTTTTTAATTTTACTATTACAGATGTGCTCTTCTGGTGGGGGGGTGGTGAAAGTGAGGGCCTTATTCTGTGATTAACCCTTTCGTGGCTCGTCCTTTTTTTTATCAATGTGACATTTGCACAAAATGAATTGCTTGCTTAGACACAGCTAACTAAATAAAAGCAGGCCAGAACTGATAGTATGAAAAATGGATTTTCATTACTGTTTCATTGATTCTTGTAAATAAGGGCCTGAGGCCTGCTCCAAAAAGGCTGCAAACAGTAATAATTTAATCTGAGGTGACATAGACCAAAATGTATGTGGACAAAAATCATCCTTGAATATTAAACAACAGCCTCAAGACAGAGAAAAGTGTTGCAGGCGAATTTAAATGTATGCAGATCGGTGGGTAACATATTTAAAAACAGAAATTAAAGATTCCTGTCATAAATCACATTTGCTGCCATGGATATGCCTTGTTATGCTGGCGTTTAAGAAAACCTGAAAGGTTAAGGCAGTTGGTGCATTAAATCGTACAAGGATAATTAATACTTTTCTTGTGGCTATTTATAAGAAATGGAAAATATAGTTAGATCAGCTGTGGCACTGTAGTAATTTGAGGGGGAAGAAATGAAAGTATGAGTCAATAGTTTTAACTGGACAAACGTCAAAAGCTTAATGATGCAGTATCCTAATTTGGAGGCTGTCTGAAAGTTATATATGAAAAAAGAATAAGATAAAATAGTTCATTCTTCAATTGCGCATATAATTTGTTTGGCTTTCAAACCTCCAACCTGTTTAATAAAAATAATAATAATAAAAATATCCATTTGCAGTTGAAAAAAGAAACCATGGAAGGGAAGTGTAAATTGGGTCTTGAGTTCGAGAATCATAACTTTGTTTTTTTTTTATATACTTCTTCTAATTAAAAAGGCCACTATATTTTGCCACAAAATAGCCTGAAACTATGTGTAAGAACATTATTTCGGTTGTAATAGTTTGACTTATTGCTGTACTACCAACCACTCAGGATGGCTCATAGCGAGACTGATGTAGAAAATATGTTTTTCCTTCAACCTGCTGAAGCATTATTTCTTTTTTCTTCTTTTTTTCCTGAACTCGGGGTTACATTCGAAGAAACCCTTCCAACTACTGCAGCTCTGCAGAGAAAAATACTCCTTCATCACTCATTGAGCTCAGGTTTATGATCAACCTATTATTTAAAGTTCTTATTTTCCTTCTTTTTTTTTTTCCTTTGCTTTCATGAATAAAAACAATAAACTTTAGTGGTATCAAACATTATTAAAGAGTCTCAAAGCAACAAGACAGAAGGTTTATATGCTCAAACTCTCTTGATATAAAGGAGTTGCATATTTTCAGATGTCACTGCCATTCATCTCCTGTCTCCTTCTCTCTTTCTGCCTCCCTTAAGCTAGGAATAAAGATCCTATTTGAAAAAGTCTCACCAACACGTAATAACTTTCCACCTGTTTTCATGAAAGTTAAACATTTGGAACACAATTTGCCTCACGATTTTTTTTTATTCTAAGTGATAACAGGAAGTTTTTCTTTTAGAGTGAGGCAGGTTATCCACAAAAGATATTTTCAAACTGAAAATAATGACTGGGGGGGGGAGGGGGATATTTCTCATATCTCACTGGATTTCTGATTTATTTGGAGAACATTTGAAATATCACTGTAAATAATTATTATTAATTTTAATTTTACCCTGGCTTCAATTTGCAGATATTCATAAAAATTACCATGGCTGCATGCAGATCTTTGGAAACAAAGATTAGCATGTTTTTTTTTTTTTTTTTTTCCACAGTTCTCTCTGGAACACACTGTCTTTGGCAAGTTTCTGTTTGCAACAAACAAAATGTGATACTTTATAGGTTATAATATTCATCATTGCCCTGATGTGTCATTGGTATGTGGTGTCACACCCTGCTACTTTCTGGACAATGTTCTCAATCTGATTATGACAAACCTTTTCTGAAAAACTGCACTTTTAAGAAAAAAAAAACAACAAAAAAACAAGGTAAGAAATTAACCTAGTCTAAAATAAAGGAAAAAAAAATGATTTACTTTCAAAGGAATATTGGATGAACAAAGGATTTGGCCTGTTCATTTCACAAGAATCATCTGGAAAAGAAACGATGTTGGAAAAAAAGAGGGGACAAAAAAGAAAAAAAAAGTGTGACTTCAGAAATTTCATAATCAGAAAATCTCTTCAAAAACTTCCATCAAAATAGGAGAGGTGAAAAAGCAGTATTCCTTTGGTAACAAAGTAGGTTTAGTGATAGTAGGATGCTTTTTTTTTTTTTTCATATATTTTATTTCTGGAATAAGTGTCTAAATATCAGAAGCTGGGCTGGATGTGAACATTTTTAGTTAGTGCCTTAAAAAAAGGAATAGCATAGTGATCTGCTGAATGAAACCACTTCTGTTCACTCACAGACTCCTAATTCATGAACTGTATCTTGATGGCTGAGCAATCTCCTGCACTGTAGACAATCAACAATTGGTTGTGTAGGTCAGAGCTTTCTGGGTTTACTTATATTTTTAAATAAAAGCTAATTGTTTCACAGCCACTCTATCAATAAAAGTAGTATAACTTTTTATCTTCGGTACAAAGCTTTACATACAATGACTATAAACTGTGCACAAAGTAATTCTGACAGCGGTATGTACAGCAGAAGGAAAATGTCTCAGACATTATATTGTGATCTAAGGAAGCACAAGAACTAAAAAGGAGAGATGTTAAGGCTTGTGTTCACACAGCAAAGCCATTTTTTTTTTTTTCTATTTAAAAATTTTTAAACCGGTAGAAAAACAGCAAAAACTCACGAGATCCAAAAAGCCTGTATATCCCACCCTCCAATTTTAGGTAGATGGGACACAACTGTGCTTATCTTTATTTTGCCTAGACATCTGCCAGTGTATTTTAAGCTGCTGATGATCAGTAGAACTGAGCAAATAATTCGTAATTATTAATGTTTTCCTTGAATTTATACTACGTTTTCTGCTTGTGAAATATGTGAAGAAGATTGTGACATTTCAGAATGTCTTTGTTATACAAAGTTATTTATGAATTTTTCCATGGCATATTTTTTCCTGTGGGTGGTATTCGCTCTTGTGCATGCACAAGGACTAAGCAGTACTTGGACCCCACTTAAATCTTCAGAATATGTCTTCTGCAGAGGAATTGATTTTCATGCAAGAGACTTTTGTATTTGATCAGATTGGTATTCATTTTTCTATCCAAACAGATAGTTACAGGAGATAAGTTGTAATGCAGTAGTGCCATGTAAATGCATGGGCATGCAGTCCAGCAGCTGTAAAGGGGCTGCATACAAGTCAAGCTATTTCTATAAGTAATGTACAGTTCTTAGAAATAAAAATGCAGAGCATCAAATTAAATTGTTGTTTTTAACATGTTAACTCTCAGCAAACTCAGAAACAACCTGTGAGCTACAGTTTTTTCTGCATAATAGCTGCATATGTTTTTCCCCTCAAAGTCCAAACAGGAGATTTGCTGTTTCATTGGTAGTTACATAAGAAAGTATATGTTGTAATGTGCCTTTTTTTGTTGTTGTTGTTTTTCATATAAGCACTCCTTTCTGTCACGTGGCTTGAAGGTTTCCAGATTAATTGACAGACTGTCAATTTTGGGCAAGGAAAATAACAAACCCATGTGGTCCTTTGAACCCATCCTTTATGATAATGTGGATTGTGTGAATTGTATGGAGAAGATGACAGCACTAGAAATGCAAAAACTCTATGTGGAAACCCTTCCAAAGCTGTAGTTGAAGAAACAGAAGAGAGCCCATAGCTCTGAATTCCACACTGCCAGTCCCTAAATTCTGAAACTGAAGGGCTGCGGCTGCTGAAACCAGTGGGTTCATTCAGGGGGAAAAGGGGCAAAGGGATGCATGGAACAGGAAGAATTTCTCTTGCCCAGAAGACTTTAGATCAGACATGACTTTGACCATGTTAATTTCTCTTTTTACTTAGGTTAACTCAGGCCTCAGTTTTTCATGCCAAACCTCCAAGGCCTACACCTCTCCCTTTAATCCTTTTTGGCTGTTTCTCCCTCATACGAGAGGAATACTTAATTGGTTATTTCTTCCTCAGGCCAAATGTTGTGAGCTTTCTCTGCTCCCCTAAGCATCAGAGATGTTGCTTCAATGTCCACTCCCATTAGATGACTCCCATTACCAGTTCCACCTCAAGCATGATTCATAAAGTTAAAAGCCAGAAGGAATGATTAGATCATCTAGTCTGACCTCCTGTACATCACAGGCCATTAAATTTCACTGACTTACCTCTGGATGGAACACAAAAAGTTTTGTTTGTCCGAGGAATATCTTGAAGAAACCACCCGATCATCATTTGAAGCGATCAGGAGCTGGAGTATCCCTATTTCCTCTTGGTGAATTATGCTTGTAGTGAATGACAATCAATTGTTATGAGGGACTCAGAAAAGTGTTAAAACAGTCTGGTAATTTCTGAACACTAAGTGGCATGCCTCACCTAGTGGATGGTAAACTTCTAGAGTCCATGTCTTCTTTCTCAGGATGTCCATAGAGACACGATAAATTGTATGTCAGAGGATGGTTTTGGTTTAGAAATCACTATTTTTTTTGTAGTGTTCCTGCAGTATTTTTTTAAAGTAATCTAATAGACCAAATCCAGGGAAATGTGTCAGATTTAGGATTGTATTGTATGTATGAGTGAGTGTATAGTCCTTCTGTGTTAGAGGTGACTGTGTGAATATCAGCAAAAAGGTTCAAAAACCCATCTTCAGTAGTGGGCGAAGTAGATGGTTGTGGGAGTGTACAAGAACAGGCCAGAGTCTCCTTGGGATGCCCTCACCAATCCTTAGTTCTGAAGCAAAGGTATAGCAATCACTGTATCATTGCATATGGTTTACTTATTGGTACTGATTATTGGGTAAAGTGTCCCACTAATTCATCTAATCTGATTTAAAACTTGTATTTTGGTCTCTGCACCTTCCTGATGAGTATCACAGTTCAGTTATGCTCAGTGTGTATGAAGTACTTGAAATTGTTTCATATAGAAAATAATGAGTTTTTGTAAAAAAAATTGAGGTATCTTAAGGGTGCATTTGACACTACTATAAAGTCTTTGTTTACTAATCTTTCAGTTAACTAAATATTATCCCTATCCTGGATTTCGTCCAAAGAGAGCTTCAACAAATGACCAGAAAGTTCTCTTTAATGTTACCCTTGCATTTACCACTTCATTTGAAATGAAACAGTTTGGTGTTTAAAACACACACACACATTCCAAATAAAACCCACAGAACAAAGCCAGAAAAAGTATTTAATTATCATCTATAAATATACCAGCTAGCACTGGAGATGGTCTAATAAATTTGTTTCCACACTGGAAGAAGGAGCTTTATTACACCCCCTCATTCTAGACCTTTACAATATTAGTGAAAATATATGTTAAATAACCAACCACACCAGCAATATACTCTTATTTATATTTTATATGAAATAATATTCTGGCTATGGTACTTTGAATAGTTCACAGAAGCACATGAAGTCATTAACCTAATCTGCAACATAACATGATGTAAATCATATAAGATGTCATGCATTTTTAGAGGAAGTATTATTTTGAGTGAATACAGACATAGCTATTTGGCATGATTTCTTGAAGGGAATGGGAGTGTTATGACCCAGAAAATGTGCAGCATTTATTGCTTTGACTCAGGATGTCATGATGCTTCACATAAAAATGAAAGTTTCAAAACAACAACTTGAGAGGAGAAAAAAAATTAAATACCAGAAATGTCTTTGTCTAGTTCTAGATTTGAGCTGTGTTGAAGTGAGCATTCCAGTCCATCATATTCATGTCTTTTTTAAGAGTTACTTCAAAGAAAACTTGTCTGAAATAAAATTTTCTCTTTATAGAGAAAAAAGAGTAGTACTTCTATTAGGTTTATTTTTGTTTTTGTTCTTAAGTGAAGAACAAGAAAAGGAAAATCTGAGTAATAACTTAAAGGACAGCATATGTGATTCATTTCTTGTCATCACAGTTGTCTACACAAGGTCTAGAAGTCTACTACAATTGTAGATGCTTTGGTAATGCAGATCCAGCTCCTGTAAAGCAAAATCCAAAGCTCGCTGTAATTATGGGGAAGCTTTGTTGATATTCAGGTATTTGGATGCTATCAATAATCTTACTCCTACAAATAAAGATGTAGCAGTATATATGATATGAACAAATCAAGAAAGAAAGTAAAGTATGTGCATAGATGCTGCATGCCTGGAGTATCATCCCAGAGAAATGGAGCAATTGTAAACAAGCCCTTGGCTGTGTCCCAGATGGAAGCAGAATACTTGCAACCTCCCATTATAATATAATTTCCTTTGGAAGGGTTACAAATCATTGGGTTTGAGTTCACCTGGGAACTGTGACAAAAAATAAAATAAAACAAAATGACCTTAGAAGACTTCTATGTTCAGAGAAGTAGTTCTGATAACTTCTCTGAGTTTTACATTTGGTGATGCCACTTACTCCATAGTTGTAGAAATCAGTGTTGTGTAGCGATAGCATGGAGGCAATAGTCTTATTGCTTCACAGTGGTTGTAACGAGGTGGGGAACTTGGGTAGAAGTCTTATCCCTTAGAATTCTCCTCATGCATGTAGTTGAACTTAGAAATATTTGTCATCCTGCTCAGCTTAGGTTGTGCGTTATAGGTTGATAAATTTGATAATAACTAACATGAATTTCTGAACTTCTGCCAGTCTCCTTAATGAAAGTAACTGGTTACTATTTGGAGAGTGTTTACGAAATCCCACTGTGACCAGACTTGTGTCACCAAGGGAAGAGTTGGTGCTGTGTTATTCTAACCTATTCTAAGGTCAGATTCTAAGGCAGAATCAGTGAAGGTGTAGTCCTTGTGTCCATTTGCAGTCCACTTCTGTAGGCTTAAGTGGTTTCCGTAGTTAGGGCTCTTAGCATAATGTGCAAGTGCTCAGTTAAATGGAACCTATGATCTCCTTCGAGGTTCATCCATCATTATTCAGAACCTCTGCTTTGTGCCATCATGCAGGCAAATGCTTTCACGTATTTATTCATCTCATTGTAAGAATTTCTGCAAGCATATGCAGACCACTAAGGCTAACAGTGATTAAAGCCATGCAGTCTTGAGCAGATGTAGACACTTTAGTTCACCCTATTCATTTTGCTGAAAGAGTATAAATCAAGTATTTTCGGCACCAGGAAGAGAGCTCATCTGTTGCTGAAGATCACTGCTCTCCCCAAAATGTCCTTCTTAATTGTTGGCTTTTTATAACATTTGCCTGTATCATGACTCTTTTGTACATAACAGAGTAGTAAAATGGATACTGAACATTTCTCACACTCTCTTTGCACGACTGCAGTAAAAGCTTGCTTGTAAGGAGGTAATGGGAAAGATCTGTGATTCCTGGAAGAGAAAAGAAGTCATATCATTTTAAGAATTTGTAATCTTTCCAAATCAGTGGAGCCTTGGGGGGGAACGTGAGAGGAATCATCATCCAGGGAGAGAAAGAATTCAGCCAAAATAATTTTAATTTTAATAGGTGATAAAATCCAAGCTGAAACTAGCCTGCAACAAGCACAGCCGCTGTTTACAGCAGCACCCTTTTAACCACAGCTATAAAATATATTTTTTGTCTAAGGAGCATTTCTCTACTTGGTTAATTTTTGTGAGCCTTTCATTTACACAGTAGGTCATGCTTCCAGACAAGATTTCTGCTGGCCCTGAAGCTCCAAAGGAGCATTTGATTCTCGACTTGGACCTTGTCCTCTACCTCTGTTCCTTACCGGCCCAATTAGCCTTATGCTACAGAGTTGTCAGTAGCCTAACTACCTTGGAGCCATCAGATAAAAGTTTCTCTTTCCCAACTACTCTATTCATCAGGAATCCAGCACAGCCAAGGTTTGTATAACCTGCTATGACGAACCCGCCCACTCAATTGATTTCTGGTCCCTAATGAACCATAGGCTGATGGACAATTACTCATCTTGCTGAGACATATGGGGACTTTTAAAGGCAGGGTACTTGGGAGCTTGTAAGACTGTATACTTTCTTATTCAGCATTAGCTATAATTTTTGATACTGGAAGGATTTTAACAGTGACTGTTAAACATCATCCAGAATATCTCAGTAATGGCAGAAAGCTAGTCTTTAAAACTCTCAGACCCTTCATTATTTACTTACTGATAAACACATAACAGTGGCACATTTAGACAAAGTTACAAGCCCCCCAAAATACGCTGCTGTGGGATTTGACATTAACAGCTCAGTACAGTTCAGTGCTACTGTTGGGAACTGTAGTGTGTTTTACTATAACTCAGATGGATACAATTAAAAAAAAGTATGATTATTGCCATTATTGTATTGTGTTATGAGTGCTATGAAGTGTTTCAACAGCCTCAATGCTTTCAAGCCTCACGGAATGTGTTAAAATCTGAACACTGATATTTTGATGAGGATACTGACTCAAATACTAAAAAAAATAATAATCTGTTCCTGTACTTAAGCGCACTAATAGACAGCTAAATTTGTTATCCCCAGGGTCATAAAACTCTCCTGGGAAATAAATTATTAAAATCATTTGGTTTGTAAAATGTAAGGTATGTAATACATGCATTTTTCTAAAGTAATGGCTTGAAAAATGGCTGTCTGATTTTTAAATCGACTTAGCTTGTTGATCATTTATGGTACAGTAATGTGACTAGAAAATACAGCTCTCATCCCTGTGATTTCAGTTCTGGTGTAAGCTGTTGGCCTATAAAGCATTAAGAGAATGGTTAAACTTTACAGCTGTAGAAATAGCTGTGTTCTGTGTTGTAAACTGAATAAAGTGATGACAGTATCAAAAACCTATCAAGGTAGATCTTCAGTACTCTTTTGAATCTGCCATAGCAGCAGAAATATCAGCTCACGTTACCTTCAGGTAAGTGGATTAGATGCTCTGTTATATAGGTAATTTTGGTGAATGTTATCATTCATTCCTATAAATGGTAAAGATGGTGTGAAAGTGTTTTTCTTCCATTTTCTCATTTCTTCCATCTTGATTTCTTCCCTCCCATCTTTATCTTCCTGCTTTCTGACATGGTTTCTGTAGAGTTGAAGTAGATTTCCTTATAGCCTTGCTCTCTCTTGAAATCCCTTACATTTCCTTCCCATTTTCATTTGGCAACACACCTGCAGAACCAAAGTAGCCCATTGCTTAAGACTGTGTACATTCTTCTTCTGTAGAATATGTGGTGCTTAAATACTCGGTGTTTTTATTTAAGGTCTTAAAAACCATTATAGCTATTGCTGTATTTAAGTTATGTATAGGGCCCCCTATAGATGGATATGGGTAAATTGAAAAGTTGATGGCCTTTCCTCAACGACACTACTTCTAAACTAAGACACAAATTAAGGAGAAATATCTCAATTAGTGGAAGCAAAGAAGAGTGAAAGAGCAAAGCAACAGAAGCAATTCTTTTCTTTAGATTAGCATTACCTAAAGAAATAGTACCTTAGAAATAGATTAAAAAAAATTGTCTTAAAGCCACTCTGTCAACTACCTGTTCTCATCTGTTTTGTACATTTAAAAAACTGGCCTTAAAACTAATGAGCCTAAAACCTATTGCTTTTTACTCCTCTAATACGTAACTTTGTGTCTACTTTGCACCTACATCAACCTGTGGTGAATTGTGCTTATCCCACTTGCCCTTGTGCTGACAGTGTCTTCAGCAGGTGATCCCCATCCTTGGTGCCGTGTCATATATTGGTGCTCTTTGAAACCCAGATGCTGTTTGTGGGGTGAATTAATACCCCTCCATGAATTGATACTCCTACCCTTATCAGAGGTGCTTTATCCAAGGCAAACACTTTAAATCTTGACTTTACTTGACTGTCAACAGAAGCCCTCCCCTCGCCCTGCACCATTATTTCTCATTCTCTCTCTAAGACCATGCACATGAGTATGCTGGCCCAGGCCCCAGAGATGGCAAGGTGTGGACAAGAGGACAGCACTATCTGGGCTGAAAACTACAAAACAGCATGAGGAATGAACATACTGGCTGGCACACACACACACACACACACACAAAGATGCAAGCAAAAACTCTACCCAAAATGCAGACTTATTTTTTAAGCACTTAGAATGTTTCATTAATATTTATAAGGGGTTTTGATGTGGGCTTTTTTTCATCCTGATCTTGCTATTTTTCATAAACTTTTACATTTCTGTCTTTTGTCTGAGCTCTGAAGTTGAAGCACTGAAATGGCAAGGCAGAGAGCGGGCGAAAATGGAAATTTCTCTTCGAAGTTTTCTAGCTCAGACCTCAAAAGTTGGAAGATGTTATTTAAAAGCACGCTGCTGTTCATATCAGCTCTTCCAGCTTTTTCAAGTGTGTCACTCGCTAGTTTGTCCCTTTGAAACTGTCACTTTTTTTCTTTAATTATTATGATTGGGACCTGGAGCGTAAATGGCAATTGCAATTCCAGTAGTCACTGGTGTACTCCCTGATATTCTCAGAAGATCATGTTGTATCATGAGAAATAACTGGTGGTGTCCTGAGTGACATGGTGTCTGGCCTTTCATGTGTGACAGTTCCCATCTAGCTATCTGTGTGGGGTATGGAGCTGTTGTCACCTCCAGCCCTCAGACTGGGATCAAGCTGTACTACTCAACTCATCGCTTTATTTCTTCTTATTTTGTTGTTTTAAATCCCTCTGGTTCAGATGACTCTGAAAATGGAAGGGATTTTAGCAACTGGTTTGTCATGGGTGTCACTGAGTTTCTTCTAACTTTAGGGTTGTTTTATGTTTTTCAAGAGGTGTAGGTAGGTAATAACGGAAAGCCTGCTTGTTTTCACTGCTGAGGATGTGGCTGGCACTGAAGGTTGGGATTTGAAGGGGGAGTCCAGGATATTCGTGATACTCAGCACCAGATTTTAAGAAAAACAGCAATCTGAGTCCTCAGGCACACTTTAAAACCTTGCTAGGAAGCCCATGACGTTTCTTTTACGACAAGCAACCTGAAATCACTCGTGATGTGCGAGAGGAAACGTCCTTTTGGGTTGTGAATAATTTGCAAAACAGCAGCACGTACCCCCTGTGCAAGCCATTGCTTTCCTCCTTCTCCAAATGTGCATTTGAGCATTGCTCTTTTCTGCAGGATTTCAGCCCATAAGACAGTGCTACCTGTTTTGTTTTGCTGTGCTGACAGACCACTCTGCACCAGAGCCCGGTCAGCTCCCACCACCAGGCTCCGGTGGGTGGAAATGAGGACAGCTTCTGTCACTTTGATCTGCTGCTTAATAGCAGAGGCCGTAGCATTATTGATGGCTGCAGTAACTTTTGGTTCTGCTGGAGTGTGCCGAGGCAGTTTGTTTGGTCTTGAAATAGTGTGAGGAAATCTATGCCCGGCCGTCAGGAGCATTTGCTGCCAGCAGACTGGTTTTGGCTCATCCTTGCCCACCATTTTGGCACCACGCTCGGGTGGAAAGTGTGGGAAAGGGGAGCAGGGAGTATCTCAGTGTCTGGGACTGATCTTGTGGCAGGATGGTGCTACTGGCTGGTGCTTCTTCGGTATCACCCACTGGAGGGCAAAGGGAAGGCAAAGATTGCTTCTCCTGGGACAAATGGAGCATCCCTTAGGCTGCTTCATCTTGACAAGGGTCCTGTGTTCGGTGGTGAGGGGCTACTTGTATTTCTCTCCCCCAGCTCATGCAAGGATGTGTGATGTTCTTTAAAAGGAAACCTCTTCCAGTGAAAGCAGGCTTGGAGTCTACCTGCAAAATAGTAAAGAGAAAATCAGATGTCATTTGAAAATACAGACAACAAGAGCCCGCTGTTTATTTTATTTTATTTTATTTTATTTTATTTTAAAGGTTTTTTTCCATCTCTTTTCAAAGGTTGAATATCTGCACTCCCAGTTTGAGATGTGAGTTCTGAAAATGAAATACATTCATAAAAATTGAATTTGTAAAAAAAAAACACAAACAAAAAAAACAGAGAAATAAAGTTTTCTTTTTCTCCTCTTGTATGTGCCAAGAAAAAAGTGTTTTAGG
>VXAB01006694.1:469637-485527 GCA_013399175.1 Odontophorus gujanensis | reverse complement strand
AGAAAAAAGTGTTGTAGGGGGGGGGGGGGCAGGGTGCAGGTATACTGTGAACTGAGGGAAACTAATACTTCATCTAACCATAATTAAAAATGACTGTCGTTGCAAATATATTTTGGGGTTATTTCTATCGGACAGGATGTATTTATTTATATATACATATAAATAATATATATGTATTATATGTGTATATATACTATGTATTCTATACATGTATGTATTATATGTATGTGTGTGTATGTATGTGTGTGTATGTGTATATATATATATATAATGTATATATAAAGAATACTTATCTGAAAACTGGAGTTCAAACCATCCCAGTGGGAATTCTGTATCCACGGAGAGCTGTATTAAAGTCTCAGCATTAGGGAGAGTTGGATGGCAGCATACCTGAGGCTTGTGTCACTTAGGAGGAAGATGCCAGGAGCTGTAGAAGGCCAGTCATGGTGATTTACTCTTGTTAGGAGTATGGTGAGGATTAAAATGGGAATGGCACGTATACTGTGGAGATGGAAACTCTGAAGTACCTGAGAGAGAGAGACAGATCTTTGCCTAGCTATTTACTAAACTGATATTGAAGAGTTCCACTGTACATTTCTAGATCGGCATAATTTTCCTCCTTCTCCCATCTGACACAGTCTCAACACTTACTCTGCCTCAGCTGTGGCTCCCTTCCTCTCATTCCTCCACCATCTGCTCCACATGCTTTCCCACAAATTCCTGACTTGGACTCCGTTTCCCAGCTCCCTGCTTATCTATCCAGGGTTACACTGGAGCCATCATAAAACCAGCTGAGAACTTTCTGTGTCAAATGAAGGAGCTTCTGGAGTCTCCAGAAGGGTCAGAACTTAATTTTTTTTTTTGTGGTAAGGGCAAGAGAGGTCTCAGGCTGTTAACAGAAGTTGAGATGATGAATATTTTCATGTTTTGAATGATATTCACAGAGTGAAACATTTTTGGTTCTTTTGAGTTTCAGATAGTAATATTTTTATTGTCAATTCTGTTTTTTTTCTCAGTGTTCATTCCTAATACAGTTAAAAATGGTCATGTATTACTTTTCTTGCTACATTCTTCCTTTTTAGGAAAAATCGCTTCTTCAAAGCAGCAACTACAGATGCACATTTTGAGAAAGTATAGAGAATAGTTTTTTTCTGCTACTCCATTAGTAAAGAGGATGAACACAGAGATGCTGTTAGGAACCGAGGTATTTCTGATCACATTGTGCATCGCTGTTTCAGAAAAGCTCAGATATCCAGAGAAGTACAGTTCCTGACCTCTCTGAGTTCAGTTTTTCTGGAGGCTGCTTTGGAAATGATCCCATTTTCACATGAAAGAAACATCTCTAACTCTGAATGTTAAAATTTTTTTCTATTCTGCTCTGAAACAGTGCGTATTACAGAGAAATCCACCACTATCTACAGGTTGTTGATTGTGTAGACCCTACTTCAGGAAAGTAAAAAGCAAGGCTGATTTCACTGAAAAATTGTGCCTCATTTATAGTATCTGGGTCATTTTTCATAGAAAGAGTGCATTGATTGATATGTATCTTTTCTCTTTTGCAAAAGAAGTGTTGAAACAGTAAAGTTAAAGTTTGGTATAATTAAGACAGATTGGAACTGCTTAACTTTGTGTGATTTAGTAACCACCTTCACCACAACAGGTAGCCTGGTCGTCCCAGGTTTGGGGAATGAAACCACCCCAAAGAGTTGACAGGGAGGATGGTGAAACAGCTACACCATTGGATTAGAGAATATTGAGCAGGTCAAGACAGTACAGAGCATTGCAGTGATTTAGGTCGTGTTTGGGCTTTGCAATGCCAATAGGTCTTTGTGATAAGGGTTGGAGCGTCAATGTGAGCTAGTCACAGAGGCAAGGAAAATCAAGAGGACTTGACCCTTTCTCAGAACCCTCAAAGCACCTCCTTGCTAGACTTGGTGAAGGATATAGAAGCCTTGACATAGGATTGACCCTATGATTCTGTGATCATTGTCAGGGCATAGCACAAGTAATTCCACGTTTTGAGGCAGATGCAAGTGTGAGTTGGTTTATTAAATTCAGCAGCAGTGCTACTCATACGATTGAGCAACTTTGGGACTAAAAAAGTTGAAGCTTTTGTAAATAAAAATTATAACTATATAAACAACTACATGATTATGTTGGGAGGTGATCGGGATGATACACACAGTGCAGGAGCATGGGCTTCCTTGCTGAGGGGAGACAGGTCAATAAGTGAGTCATATCAACATTATTTAACTTATAAAATAATAGTAGATTTTTTTTGTTTTCTGAGATGTAAAAATCTTTATGTTTGTTTATTCCTTCAGTTGACTTATTCTTAGATACACAAACTCTCCCCAAATTATCTTTATATCAAAAGCTTCAGTCTGTCCTTATTTCAACTCTACAAACAATATATGTGCATCCCACCATGCCCAGAAGGTCATGAAAAAGGCGTGTTTTGCCCGGATAAAATGAGCTATCAGATACTGAAAAAAAATATATTCAGGAATTGATCTTTTGTGGCTTCTGTGAGCAAGAAACAAGGTTATATTAATTTTAGAACCATCTGAGCTTTGGGCACTGACTTTCATTGGCTAAGATGTTAATATTTTATGTGAGCCTAAAGCATGCCCAATTAAAGTGAGATCAGAAACATCCACAAGTATATTCAAAGAGAAGTATTAGAGTTTTAGACAGTGCCATAAATTCATGCACCAAAAAGCTGCAGTGGAATAATGGTAAGGGTCTGGCAAGTAAAGAAATAAAAGCTTGGAATGTCATTCTTGTAGTTCAAGCAAGTCTCACAGTATGAAAGCAAGCCTTGTCATAAATCCTTTAAAATAATTGCCACACATGAACAGCTGATTTACAGAGTGTATAATGCTGACAGTGCACACCCATGGTAGCAGAGTCTGAACCCTGAAATAGACCTTAAATCTGGGCATGGAGTAGTGTGTTCACAGTTGAGTTATTCCTCCACAGGGATGCCATCTTTTCTTAGCCCCTAGTTAGCAGTGGCTGTAGAAATTGTAGGATTCTGATCAACTGGACACCTGTCCAAAATAAGACTCACCTGCCCAAAATAAGACCAATTTTGTAGAAAACAAAAAACCCACCAGATTTCTGGAAATTCCTTTTTGCTTTCTTGAGCCATACAAGAGTTAACCCAAGCATACTGTGAACTCACCAAAGGGCTTGGGTGACCTGCACCATAACACAATCTTTAATAGATTTCTTCCTGCATCACTGCTGTGAAGGGTTCTGTGAAATTCAAGTATCAGTGGAAAAGGCTTTTATGGTCACATCTAGTTCTTGTGTTGCCTGCAAATATGTTCCCTTACTGGCAGTGCTGCCCACTCTCCTTCACCCAAGTCAATCCCCCCCACCATCCCTACCTTGAAGTTTTAGTGATGTCAGTCTAGCTGTGATGCTATCCCACACAAATACAAACAATTTACCATCTTTCCAAAGAGAATACCTTTACATCTATCCAACTAAAGAAAGTTATATATTGTTCATGATCACTAGTGCAGTTGGGTGACTGATACAAATTCTCCTCTGCATTCCACTTAGTCAGAGCTTCCTAATTGTGTGATAAAACAAGGTCTGGTCAAGGGGCTGCTCTGGGTTTTAGAGGGGAGGAGGATAAGGAGGCGTGCTTGATCTGCTCAGCTGCCTTGGTGTGGAACAGCAGAGCTGCCCCTTGTCCCCCTCTCCATCAGCCCCCACAAGCTCCAGACACCAAGGCTTCAGTTTACAGCTCTCTGCTGCAGACCAACTTCTTTAGATGTGTTTGAAAGGACAACTTGGAGACTTGAGTTTAGAAAAAATTCGTAACAGTAGAAACAATTCATCCTTTGCATTGTGACCTAACTACACCCAAAACTTACTGTCATTTGTAGGCTTTTAAGCTTGGATTTTTGGTTGGTTGGTTGATTTGCTTATTTTGTTTCATGATCATCACTCTTGGGATGAAAACATCTGCCTGCTGAGTTTCAAATTCACGTGAAACGAACAGGGACAGTTAAACCACTTTGAATAAAATAAGAACCAGTAATGATCTTTCCTTTTTCATTTTCTCTCTTCTTTTTTTCTTCATTTCTTTTCTTTTTCTTTTCTTTTTCCTCTCCCCTTCCTTTCTCTCTTCTTCCTTTACTTTTTCCTGCTTTTCTCATTTTTCTTTCCACTTTTTC
The DNA here is from genome assembly GCA_013399175.1 of Odontophorus gujanensis. Lineage (NCBI taxonomy): Eukaryota > Metazoa > Chordata > Aves > Galliformes > Odontophoridae > Odontophorus > Odontophorus gujanensis. The sequence goes on along the minus strand of VXAB01006694.1, from coordinate 481,334 downwards.
ATTTGTCAAACCAAACATAAACTTATCTGAGTTTTATGGAAGTTTTGAAAACTTCTTCCTTCTTGTTTTACAAATTGTTACATGCTTTAGCCCTTTCTTGGATGTGACATAGGTCTGGAAAGAAAAAAAGAAACACGATGCTTAAAGAAATGCCTGGTATTTGTTGGTAAATCTCATGGGAACACTTCTCTTAAAAATTTCAGCCATTTAAAACATTTTATACTTTTGCATCCATGGTCAGCTTAGCCTCATGTTGCTGGTAATTATAGTTAGATGTTGGTGAATATTGAATATTACCTTCAGTTGCACATTTATTGGTTCATTATCATTCCTGTATGAGTTAGTGTGGAACTGAGGAATCTCTTAAGCCTCATGAAAGCTGAAATTATGTTCGTATAAAATTATATTTACCTTTGTTACAGAAAAAGAAACACCAGCTTCTAGTTAATGGTGTGCCTCGGGAGCAGATTTGCTGAAATTTTCACCACACAAACTCCTAGACCTGCTCATCTGAGGCTTTTTGTAGTAGAAAACTTTGATTTACTTGTTTGACTCAGAAGGGGTATTCAAGAAACTTTTGAGAGTGTTTTGTCCAAAGTGGGCATTGTAAACTATATACAGGTGATACAAATTGCTTCCACATTTTTATTCCAGGTTTTGGTTTCATTAGAATTCCAACTTAGTAGTACAAAGGTAGGAAGGTCTCCTCAGGGCCTCCCAGGCTTCTAGTCTATCCATGCAAAAATGACATTCAGTGGAGGAGTGAATATACTTTATTTTATGAAGCCAAATGACAAAACTCAGTCACTAACAACCTGGGTGACTTCTAAGTAATTGACTTAGGGTTGAAAAGCTTGTGTCCCACCACCAGTCCCTTGAGCTATGTAGTCCCTAGAGAAGAAAATTATTGTGTTTTTCCTACCCCTGTCTACTCATCTGAGCAGAGAAAGGAAGGCAGAGGAATGATGTGACATTCACATCCGTTTTTGCATATCAGAGCAAAGCTGTGAGGTTCAGCTGTAGTTGATTTTTTACCTCAAGCCACGGTGTGAGACTTTCAGTGAGGAATAAATACAGTTTGCAATTTGTTGGAGTATGAAAAGGTTTTGAGTCTGAATAGGCTCCCTTGCTCTTCAGGTACGGAGATTTCTCTTCATTTGCAATGTTTTGCATATCTGCTGCCTTTATGAGCCTCCCAAGAGGTCTAAACATGGCCTGAATTCCTCTACACTTCCAAACCAACTGAGTTTTGCACAGACAGTTCAGTGTAGGAATTCACCTTCCCTCAAGGATCCAAGGAGTCTTTAACTGCAGGCTCTATCCTGTCTTTGCCGTGCACAGCTATGGGAAGAACACAATAGATTCATTCCTGATATGTTAATAACCAAAGAAAAATATTCAAAGAAAACTCATGAACATGCCTATTACTTGTCTTCTTGCAAATGCCTATCACCATGTAAACCACCACTTCAGCTTCTTTGGTCTCATAGGTTATAATTTCCTGTTATCAGAGTAAGGATGTTTTAAACAGCTTTTTGTAGATGATTAGGTATTTGCTGATCATTCAGGACAATTTACAAAGATAAATATATGTTAAATGGGTTTCTTGTTAAAACCAATGTAGAAGTAACCCCTCGAGGCCAGACAGTAATTACTCCTAATAACAAATTAGAGCATTACCTACTTCTTTTCCGTTTTTCATTTTGAAGGGGAAATTACCTTACAGAACTAAATATATTCAAACCTGCAGATTCATATTTTTTTCTGATAAAGCCAAAAAAAAAAAAAAAATATATATATATATTCTGAGGTGTTTAAAATGCTTTGAGAAAAGGGTGGTCTCAAAGATACTTATTTTTCCAGTAACTCCATGTACCTTTGACCTTGTCTTGGCCATCCATACTTCTGCTCACTCCCTGGCAGTGGCAGAGTTGGGGATGGGCTGTGGGTCACAAAGTCTCTCCGTGGGTCCTGTATCCAGTTGTTACTGCCTGTGAGTGTGCGTTTGCATGCAGAATGTGAGTGAAAAACCTGTCTTCTTAAAACAGAGTGAGTAATTAATACAGTCTGAATAAATGGGCTAAAGACTGTGAAGGAAATTTGGACTACCACACTGATTTCACTCATATCATCAGGAATTGAGTTATTTGGATTCCAACTTATCCAAATCTTTTTTTGTCCATTAGAAAAAGAATAAAGATTTTACAACAACTGTTTACAGGTATGACCTTTCGTTAAGATTTATTACTTCCAGTTCCTTTCTCCTTCATGCATTCCATAGACGTGCGCTTGAGTTCTATCCTGATTCCTCCCAATATTTTGTCTTCTCTTGAGGAGTCTTATTTTAAACACTTTCAGAGATTCTTTCCTAATTCTTTTGCTTGATCCTTTAGGTCCAAACTAAAATGCGGACTTGGTTAGAAATGTCTCAGCAGTTGGCTCTTAATTTTCCCTAAAATGTTTGCAGTATGGAGGTTATGTTCCACTTTTCTCTTTTTTTGTTGCTTTTCTTATGTTATCCTATTAAACTTAGTAAATATTTTCAAGCTGTAAATGTCATGACAATCAAGACAAATAATTACACAAGACCTGTAGCTTTTGGGGAGCTTCCATGAGCATCCTTGCCCAAGTTTTAGCTGTTGACACTGGGGCTCTAGAGATACAAGGATGGCAGCTCCTGTATTCTTCTCCATTGGTCAATCAGTGTGTGACTTCTCAAATCTTTGGCGCTTTTTGATTTTTAGAATAAACATCTAGGACTTAATGACTGGGGCACGTTTTGTAGCTTTTGTACGTCTCTAATTTATACTGAAATATGGGGTAGTAAATGCTTCATGGTAAATCAGGGCAATGTGTTTGACACAGTTCCTCCCAACTAAAGATGGCTTTGGCTCATCTAATTCAGTTATGTATGACAACTGCTTCAGATGTTTTTAAGAGTTCCACAGAATTTGTATGAGTAAGACATTTTTACATGAATTTGTCTTTTCACTTAAAAAGCATTTTCTATCTGGGTCTTGCCATCTGTTTGCATATCTGTCTTGCTAGACACTCACTTGAAGCAAATCTCTGTGCCTTCTGAACCCAGTCTTACCTTTGTAACTCAGTCAGAATTACCCCCAGTTTGGCCAGAAGCTGGCAAAAATCTGCATGCGTGGAGAACTAGTACCCAATCCATCAATACTAGATGCACCATGTTACGTATGAAAGGAGAATTGGCTAGTAATACATAAATACTGTGCTAGATTCATCTTTATCAATTAAGATTCAGCTTTATCAGCTATTCATAGTTAAATTTTTTGATAGAGCAGAGATCTTTCCATAAGCAGTGCCCCTTGGTTCACGGGCTCTCCATGTTGGTGACATAACACGTTATGCATTGGTCTGTAAAATAAATGGTGATTTCTGACACATGTTGGTCATTGATAGCAGAGCATTATCAATGTTCTCATTATTTCTCATGTACGATCACTCCTGGAAAAGACTGTATGGCAGTTCTTTGGTATATGCTTTCTAGTGATGTCTAAGTGTGGAGATTGAGGCTTTGGAAAGAAATATTTGTGCTACAGTTGGAAATCTGCATTTCCTTCTCATGAAGTCTTCAGTTTAACTGCAAAGTCCTCAGAAGTAATTTGCTCCTTTCCAAAACGCTTTTGTTTTGAAATATGCTTGATAAAGCAATGAGAAATACATCTGTGTATCTGGTAAATTCTTCCTGGAGTAACTGCAACTTAACCTGTATCAATGGATAGGAGTCTTCTGATCAAAAAAGTCCAGATGAAAGTGTGTCATGCGTAACACAATTAGTTATTTTCTCAGTTTGTCTTCAAATGTACCATTTTGTTTGGGAATATTGCAGATATATGTCACTCATTATTGATAGATTTGTCTGACTTCCTGTCAAATCTATGTACATTGACAAAAATCTATTTTGTTGTTTTTGTCACAGAAATCTATACTGGCATTTTTCCCCATGGAGATTTGGCTAGTCATTGTCAGCATGAGGTGCCAGCTAGAGCTTTTACTGTTTTTATTGTGCCAGCTGCTTTCTTGGCTTCAAATCTTTTGGTTCAGATTGTAAATGGGGGCGAGACATCCGTATCTAGCCAGCGTGCTTGATGGAATATGACAGGGACTTGATTTTTTATTTCTTGCTGCCTTTCTTAGTATTAGCAGAAGATGACATGGATGGCTTTATCTTCTGACCAGCAGACATTGGTGGTGAAGGCATCGGGAAAGAGAGTGCATGCATGTACATGGGCCATGGGAAATGTTAAAATGTGAATTTAAAGCTAGTCATTCCTACTGTTTTTCTGTAAGGTTCTCTGAGGAGATCTTGGAGTTCATGAAAAATAATTTCCAAACATTTTGGCTGATGTTAACTCAAAATCATTGTGTTCTTTTCATAATAGTTTTGGCCTAACTTATTATAACTGAGCACATGCCCTCTGAGAAATCAGGTCTTTCTGAGGTGTCTGAAGTTTGTTTAGAGGCATCCAGAACTATCAACTGGCTTGAAAATTTAGGATTTCGTTAATAAATAGTTTGTGTTTTGAGCCAATTTTTTGCTGTTTTGAAGCATTGGCAACTTCTGCAACTTCAACACAAATCTTGTGATATTTGGTATTTTCCCTAAAGCCCCAAGTGCTAGAGTGAGGTAGTTAATCTGAACTTGAAGACCTTTTAAAAGTGTGCTTCCAGCCCCTGTGTTCACTTAAGAAAAAACATTGTTTACCTAGTGCAGCAAAATAATTAAAACCAAAAAGATTCTTGCCTCTTGAACTGCTGCACTTTTAAAGCCAATCTTCTGACTTTCTGGATTTGTGACTTTTAAATATGGAAAGCTAGCGTTCCATTTGCATTAAACTATTCTCATTTTAGATGGCAGCCTTGTGACAGCCATCCAAACCATCGAACTAGGCCGTATATTACAACACAAATCTATGTGATGTCCGAACCAAAGGAACATTTTACTCTCCATTGATTGTTGGGGATGTTGTAGGGAGTTTTTTCTTTGGGTAACGTCTGAAATGAACAAGCTGAAATGGGAACCACTCAGTGGCAGTGGGATGAATGGGAAAGAACCTCTAAAAAGCTGTTGGCTTCATATATGGGATATGGTGTCCAGGTATGACTAGAAAGGAACTAAGACCCCAAATCATAATGAACCAATGTAACAAAAAGATTTTGTTTTCTCTACTGGGCTTCCCTCTATCCTCCACCCCATTAGACTTGCTGCCCTTGTCAGGAAAGCTTGTGGGAAGGCCAGCAGCAGTGCAGCCATATCAGCACAAGCTTCAGGTTGAGCCAACTATCTAAGAAGACACCCATGGTCCCCTGCAGGCTTGTACAGCTCACACTGAAGCCTGCTGCTGCCACAGCTATTCTGCTGTTGGTACCCAAGATAGGTCGATTAAAGCTAGCTTGGATATGTAGGTGCATGCTGTAATCATTCTCTAAATGGTTGCAAATTTGGCCTTGCTGATCTTTTAAATCCCTTCATTTTCAGAGTGCCAGTTCACTATAAATCACAGGCGTTCTCCATTTTCTTTATTTGATTCCAGAAAACTGTCTCTGTACTGAAAACTAGTCTTTGAAAAATGCTTGCATATCCTGCTGTCCTCTTCTACTTGGGGTGATTGCATAATTAACCTGGCCAAGTATCAACCATACAAGAGTTGAATGCATCCCAAGTTCAACTGGGGAGGTTTTTACCATAAGAATGTGCCTGTCCTGAGACTAAAACACAGGTTAGATTTCCAAGTTTCTGAATATTGCTCAATGAAAGGAGAATATGCTGCCCATGAGAAAAAAATAAATAAATCAAATGGTGGTGTAATCTGTAATCAAAAGCCCTAATGGGCACAAAGCATTTTAGAACAAAGGTTTGCTGAATCTGCAGGGATATTATAAGTGTTAAAGCCTGAACAAAGCAATGTTCCTATTTACTAAGTATAAGGAAGTACTAGAGCACAGATAAAAAGCTCATAGGGCAGACAAAGCTCTCTGAATCCTTTTTCTTTTCCTGCAGTCAGATATGAACATATGATACATGAATATTTATCAGAACTGCAGATAACTAGTGACTACCGTTGGATTTAAACTCAGCAAACCATGGCTTGCAGTTTGCATTCGCAAAGGCTTCGTGCAAGTTTTTTTTCTGTATCTTTTTGTACTCCACATATGTGGGCTAGTCTCCCCTAAGCTGTCTTTTGCTTCGAACTGAATGAACCTAAAAATACAGTGAAGATCTTTGATACCAAACATCCAGTGTATATCGACTAAAGGCTGACGGGGTTTTCTATGCTCGGGGTTGACACAACTGACTCTCAAGCTGTACGCAGTCAGATTCAGAAATCTCCAGACTTAGCCCAGGTTTCCTTTTAACTCTGTTCAGGTTATGTCGAAACAGTCGTGAACCTCCCAGAGCTTCATCTTGCCTTGATTTTGTAACAGCGTCTGCAAACCGGTGACGCAACGGCAGTTTCATGCTGGTGTAGTTGCAACTCAATCGTCTGCTACCAGCAATTTTGAGCAGCAGAAAATTGGAGTTTCTGCAGAGAGAAAGAAAAAGCTGTTTTATTCACATTCCTATCCGCAGGTAGAGCAGTAGATGGTGATTTCCGATGTAGCTCTGTGCTGTTCTCTTCCCTTGTACTCCTGTACTTGTCGTGGGTGACTCTGATCAGTGAGCAGATAGACAGACAGGAGCATCAGAGAAGGCAAGATGGTGTGGGCGAGAGGTTAAAACAAGCAAGCAGAAGTTGGTCGTCTGCATGGCTTTGCCCTGCTGGGGCGAGACTGCTCTCATTAAGGATTAGCGAGAAGTCTTCAACAAATCCTACTAATATAAGAAAGTCTGTTCTGGGCCAAACCAAAATTCCCTCTAGCCCAGTACCCTGTCTCTGACAGTGGCTGGTTTGGGAAGCTGTATAAGAATAGGATGTTGGTATGCCTTCCTGGCTTTTGGTAACTTGTGTCTCAGGGACTTTCTGAGTTTGCGGCTGGTTGGGGACAACTGCATTTTCCAACTGATTTTCCATGGGCTTGTGTAATCACTTCTTGAATTCACTGATGCTTTTCTGCTGCTTTGTTACTTAATCGGGATTTACTCAAGTGTAACACAGGTTAATCGTCCTCCTGCAATCTCCTTGTTTCCCTCTGAGCAAAAAAAGGCAGAAACGTGAAACGAAAACCAGTCCCTTCATAGGAATGAGTCTGTCTAGCTAAGCCAGGTTAGATCTTGACCCAGACCTGAACCTGTGATGACTTCTTATTCACCTGATTATACTAAATATTCATTTTCATTTCATCTGGTTGATTTGTTGTTGTTTGTGGGTATTTTGTTGTTCTGTTTGTTCTTTTTTAAGTTACTGCTTTGTAATGTAGGATAGGGTGTCCACAGCTGCACCTCTGAGGGAGTAGAAAGGTCACCAAAGTGGAATTGATTATTTTTATTGAAGGACAAGGTGGACAAGACCTGCAGGTTTCAACTCAACTGTGTAGCTTGCAATGGAAAGGCAGTTTTTTATCCCTGATTTGGAAGGTGTTGCCACTGTTTATACTATGAATGTGATTTAAAAAAAAAAAAAAAAAGAATGGGGCCACTTTTTGCTTTGTTTTCCATGTGGGCGGAAAGGTTGGTTCTTNTAAAAAAAAAAAAAAAAAGAATGGGTCCACTTTCTGCTTTGGTTTCCAGTGTGGCTGAAGATGTGTCTCTACTGAGGGTTTTAAAGCAAGTAAAGCAATTTTGGCTTGGGTGGGATTTAAGTCTTCTGTAACAACACACAAGGATGCATACAGTGATATTCAAGGGTGATAAAATTGAGGCTTAGTGAGGGCAAAGAGGAAAAAGAAGGTAAAAGACAAAGGGAAATTATAGAGCATAGTTGAAACTCAGGAGGGAGGTATGCATGGGAAATGTTGCAGCAAAGGTAATAGGCAGATTTGCAGAGCTAGGAAATGTGAGAGGGAAAGGAGATATGCTGCATAATGTAACAAAAGTTGGCCGGGTTGTGGAGGGGAGAGGCTTTTATTCACAGTCTTAAACTAAGATAAGGGTCATCTGATTCATCATGACCTGACTAGAACCAACTCGGAGAGCTGGACTACTTCCATGTGAGTCATTTTCCTGCATCCTGAGCCATTATTATTCTTATTAAACCAAAAAACTACACTGCGTTCACATGATAAGATTCTGGGAGAAGGAAATAAGAGAAGCAAGAAGACTTAGAGTTAAGGGATCTGGTTTGTTTACTCTTCCTAGTCCCCCTGCCACAGACTGAAATGGGATCGGCTGCCCACTGGGGACCCCGATCCTGCTGTGGGTGGGATGGGGGCAAAGTAGGAGCAGCACCTCAGCACCGAGGTGGGGTCAGGTCATGTAAATGCTGCGGAACTTTCTTGTTGTCCTGGGCAGCTCTCCAGAGGCCTGGATGCCAAACTGAGCTCAGAGAAGCACCCAGATATGCAGATGTTTTAATATGAACATGATTTTAGAGCGATGAGCTTCACAGAGGCCCAGAACTGGGGTTGGAAAAGTTTCTTGTGACTCAGCACTTCACACACGTGAGAACAGAAGCGCACAAAAGTCAAAAATCATGGCAAAAAACAAAACAAAACCAAACCCTCACCCAAACCAGTGTTTTTCAAATCTCAAGGGAAAAAAAAAAAAAAAAGGGTATTTTCTGATTTCTCGTATAAGCTTTGCTTAGTTGTTGTTTGACAAAGCTGGTTCTGAAACATACAGTCATACAGATTTCCGTGGGGCTCATTTTTTAACATAAAAAATATGATTCCATGATTTAAAGGTAGCAGCATTCATTCCCCTCAGGGAATGACTCAACAGGGAGTGCAAGAATCATCCAGGTCTCCACACTATTTTTGTGTTTTTCCTATGGCAGTCTTAAAGACCTGGATGGGGGTTGTGAAAGGTTGCTACAACAGGGCTGGGAAAGGGGTGGGAAAGGGGTGGGAGATTTTCTTCTCCTTATCTGCACGTGTTTCCCCTAGATCCAGCAGCCAGAACTGGTTTTATCAGTTCTGCTGTGACACATCCTCATTCCTTCCCCACTTTGTATCCCACCTGATAGCAATGATTTTGAGATTCCCCTGCACAGGAAAGAGGAAGGCCTTCTGCACAGTTAGCAGAGTCTCAAAGCACCCAGATTCAGCACCGAGCAAGGGTGACTAAGATGCTTCTAAGGTAAATATATGTGACATGCACCCAGCTGGCTGCGTGGGAGCCCTGCAGATCAGACTTTGGAGACCGAGATCTTTCCCTCTCCTCCTCTGCATAGCCAGTAGATATTTAATGCCTTTATTTCCTACAAAAATATCTTTGTGTCAAACATTCCCCCTTCTCTGACTCGTGTTTTGCACTGCTGCGGTCAGGCAGCTTGCTGCTGTCACCGGTTGAAGTCTGAATTCCCTCTGCATAGTCAGAAATACTTCACAGGCTTTCGCCAGTACTACTCATTTTCATTTGCAAACCAAACCCAGCTGTACATCCAATCTCACTCTGGAAGCAGAGCACCATTTTCATGAGCCCTGGACCTGTGGTTTGCAAAATATGATTTAAAGCATATGAGAGGGAAATGAAAAGATGGAGGGAGACGTTGCGCCTCTGGGAGATGAGGTGTGCAAACCTGTGATGTATCCAGTCTTCACAGGGTTAATAATCCCAGTTTACTAATGCCAGTGCTGAATTCATAGTCATAAGATGCCACCTCATCTGAATGTAGTCACTAAATTGGGGTTAGTTAATTACTCTATAAAATTTCAGTGATGAACCGCATGAGAAATATGTTACACAGTGTCATCTCCAGAAGAGCTCAGTGTGGTCACACCTAAATTAGCAGGGACTCATGCACCTACCTACCTTTTCTTTAGCACATGCTGGAAAGACATATGTTACAACATCAAGGAGATGTCTCCCAGACATTTATTTTTAAGCTTTGAGTTAGCCAGAGAATTATCAACACTCCATCCATTAAGAGTGGGTGTGCAGCAGAGTACATCTCTGTCACTTCTCAATCTGCGTGCTCTCACTGAAGTTACTGAACTATTTCAGAGTGCACATGCCCTACAGCTCACCTTAGCTGAAGTTCTCTCATGCCACTTGGGGTGTGATAGGCCAAAGCACAGGCCAAGGTCCTCATTGCTGCCTTTTCTGCACAAACATATTTTTAGTCTTTTGCTTGGGGTTCAGGCAAAAGGGAATATTTGGAAGGAAAGAACTGGGAAAATGAAGAGAGATCCATAATTTTATTTTCCACAACGCACAACAAGCTTTAGGTTAAAGCAGCTAAGGTTAGTAAAACCCAAGATGCATCAATGTGCAACTATTTGGAGGATTTAGCCTCACCACTTTGAATCCGTGTACCAAAAATGTAATTGTTTGTTGTTCAAAGAGTATGAGCTGTATACAGTAAGGAGATATTTGCAAAAGGGAGACTGACTTAGGTGACTGTTTGACATTGATACATTTGTTCTACATTGAAAGATCTATTCTATTTGGTATAACAGTTCAGATTCTGCAAATGCAGAGAAATGATATAGCTTACAAACACATTATGTGCGTGTTCTGACGTAGCTGTACAAACTTGCTTTCTTGGTCCACTGTCTTTCTTCTGTAAAACCTTCTCTTTCCCTGTAGGAATTCACTCTGGGTCAGATTTTACCTTTTTTTTATTCGTATTGCATAGGAGCTTGTTTTATGCATAGCCTCCCTGGAATAATGAAGACAGAATAAAGCTGAAGTTTACTTGATGCAGAACAAAAAATACTAAAGAAACAGGGTGTTTCTATACTTGCAAAGGCTAGAATTGAAATTTCAGGTCATTTGTCTGCACATTGGACTGCCCATTTCTATATTCAGAAGAGCTGACCAGCGAAATTTGGGATTTAATTTATTTTCATATACTACTTGTCTCAGGGAAAAGATTTTGTTGAGTGCTGAGCCCCAAAACTGAGTGCTTTGTCTCAGTTTAAAAGTGAGGCAGTAAGTGTCAGGAACTTGATTTTGAACTAAAATGAAGCAGGCAGATCAAATACCCACAGTGTATCTTAGCAAACTGACTTCTGTGTGAATAGAAGTTGGAACTGGCATTAAGTCATGCATGCAGTGCATCTGAGGTGAGGATGCCACTCATATTCTTAAAGCAATTACCAAATGAACAAATTAATGTTTTCTTCTACACCAGTATCAGTGAAATTTGTTTTGCTTGTCCTTTGAATGTTGAAGTATTACTTGAATATGCTATAAATTCTAGACTAGCTAAAGTACTTGAGTTGCTATGGTCTTTAACTTCCATTCATTATACCTTCTATGATCTATAGCTTCATTTTATGTAGACCATATGCAGTTAAAAATAACTGGAGTTGCTGTATTTTATATATGCCTTTGTAAGCATTTCCAACTGCAGAGGGATTTTTTATAAATACAGAAAAACCCCAACAAGTTTTATGTTTTCATTTCACCTCTTCCCTTTTTATTTTTTATAGAAATGCTACAAAGGGGAACTTTTGATAAGTATTACCAGCAAAGCCCAGTGTTGCAACACAGTCAACTGCTGCAGAGTTTCTATTTAAGGTTACCTGGCATAGTCAGCTCGGCCAGATGTACTTCTGCTATTGGATAATTTGATTTGCTGACATTGTGCACTGCCTTAAAACAAAAAAAGCAACACACACACA